>JABCRI010000286.1:0-45046 GCA_015143295.1 Tetracentron sinense | reverse complement strand
TGGTGCCATGAATATTGCAAACTCGTTTGGCGTGAATAGTGCCACCTCGTGTTGCTTGTGAATAGTGCCACTCGTGTATGCTTGTGAATAGTGCCCGCGTGATGCTTGTGAATGTGCACTCGTGAGTTCCTGAAATATTGCCACTCGTGTGCTTGTGAATAGTTCTACTCTTGTGCTTGTGATAGTGCACTCGTGGTCCGTGAATTGTAACTCGTGGTGCCATATAGTGCAAACTCGTGGTGGCGTGAATAGTGCCACTCGTGGTTGCTTGTACACGTAACCTGGGAGTGACAAGTGGCCCGTGTTTAGTTGTACAACTTGCCCGTGTTGAGGTGTACAAGGGAATGCAACAATACTTTCAGAGTAACGTTGTCTGTGCCACGATTTCCTACAGTTTACAGACTTTTTTGGCCATATCTTTTGACTCGTTCGTCCGATTTTGACGATTCAACTTGCGTTGGTTCGTACTTCGAAGATGAATTTCTGACATTTCGAACTTTTCTAAATTCTTTCCTCATTTATTAATCATACCTCTTAAAAAGGCAAGATGACAACGAAAGTGTCATGTATTAAGCATGAAGAAGTCTGGGGCTCTACATCCTCCCCCCTTACAAAAATTTCGTCCTCGAAATTCAGACACTACTTGCATTACAAATCAAAAGAACATTACAAGTCATATACAGACTTCACACAGAAACTCATTCAAGTAATTCTGGGTACTTTGCTTTGACTTCGGCTTCACGCTCCCATGTAGCTTCTTCCCGAGCATGGTGTTGCCATTGCACAAGAACCAAAGGGATTGTCTTGTTGCGAAGCACTTGATTCCTTCGATCTAAAATCTGGACTGGCTTTTCAATCAAGGTGAGGTCCTCTCGAATCTCCAACTGTTCCAAGTCTATGACATGCGAAGGATCCGCAAGATACTTCCGAAGCATGGACACATGGAAGACGTTATGAACTGCAGCCATGTGAGGTGGAAGAGCTACTCGATAAGCAACTTCACCAATCCGCGTGATAATCTCAAAAGGCCCAACATACCGAGGACTGAGCTTGCCTCGCTTCCCAAATCTCATGATCCCTTTGCTAGGCGATACTTTCACAAAAACTTGATCCCCTACTTGAAATTCCAAGTCCCTACGGCGTGTGTCCGCATAACTTTTCTGGCGATCTTGAGCGGCTTTCAATCGATCCCGGATGATCTTAACTGTGTTTGCAGTTTGCTCAATCAACTCCGGACCAAGTACTTTCCTTTCTCCTACCTCATCCCAATAGAGAGGAGACCTACAACTTCGCCCATACAAGGCCTCAAATGGTGCCATTTGAATACTTGCCTGATAGCTGTTATTATAAGCGAATTCAACCAAAGGCAAGTGCTCTTCCCAACTGCCTCTGAAATCTAACATACAAGCTCGAAGCATGTCTTCAATGACTTGGTTCACTCTCTCGGTTTGTCCATCCGTTTGTGGATGAAAGGCGGTGCTGAAATCAAGTTGGGAACCCATAGCCTCTTGGAAACTTTTCCAAAATCTTGACGTGAATCTTGGATCCCGATCTGACACAATACTGACTGGCACCCCATGTAGTCTAACTACTTCCTTGATGTATAGTGCAGCCAACTGACTAGAGTTGAAGGTAGTACGGTAGGGTAAGAAATGAGCGGACTTTGTCAAACGATCCACTACTACCCATATCGCATCTGAGCTCCTTGTCGTCTTTGGCAAGCCAACTATGAAATCCATGGATATGTTCTCCCATTTCCACTCGGGAATAGGAAGGGAATGCAATAAACCGGCGGGTCGCATGTGTTCTGCTTTCACTTGTTGACACACCAAGCACCGTGCTACATATTCCGCAACATCCCTCTTCATATTCCGCCACCAAAAGTGACTCTTGAGGTTCCGGTACATCTTTGTACCCCCTGGATGCACTGTGTACTTCGAACGATGTGCCTCATCCATGATCTCTCGTCGAAGATCTGCGTTGGCCGGAACACACAACCTTCCTTTGAATGTGATAGCACCCCGACTAGTGAGAGAGAAGTCCTCACTACCCTTAGCGACTTCCTTGTCCCGATAAGCCGACAATTCAGCATCCATGTCTTGATATTCTTGGATCAAATCTATAATGTACGGCCGAACCGTAACATTTGCCAAGGTAGGACCACGGACAGAGTCATTCACACTTATGTCCAGATTTGCCAAATCTTGTAGTAGCTTCCATTCTTGAACCAACATATGTGCTAACAACCCTTGAGGTCTTCTACTCAAAGCATCTGCCACTACATTTGCTTTACCCGGGTGGTATTGAATGGTACAATCATAGTCTTTCAAAAATTCCATCAAACGCCGTTGCCTTAGATTCAGCTCCTTTTGGGAAAAAAGATACTTGAGACTCTTGTGATCAGTGAACACATAGAACTCCATCCCATAAAGGTAATGACGCCAAATCTTAAGTGCAAACACGACCGCCGCAAGCTCCAAGTCGTGCGTGGGATAATTCTTCTCATGCTCCTTCAATTGCCTTGATGCATAGGCAATGACTTTCTTGTGTTGCATAAGCACACATCCAAGTCCAACGTGTGAGGCATCACTGTACACCTCATACCCAAGAGGTCCGGATGGCACTGTAAGGACAGGAGCTGTAGTAAGCCTCTTCTTCAGTTCCGTGAAACTGATCTCGCACTTATCACTCCATACAAACTTGGCATTCTTCCTTGTCAGGTAAGTGAGCGATGCTGCAAGACTAGAGAAACCCTCTACGAATCTCCTGTAGTAGCCTGCCAACCCAAGAAAGCTGCGTATCTCGGTAACACTCTTGGGCCTCGCCCAACTCATAACTGCTTCGATCTTCTTCGGATCCACCGAGATACCTTCTGCAGAAACCACGTGGCCTAGGAATGCCACCTCTTCCAACCAAAACTCACACTTGCTAAGTTTGGCGTATAGCTTGTGTTCTCTTAGCATCTCCAAAGCAAGGCATAGGTCGCGTGTGTGATCTTCCCGTGTCTGGGAATAGACCAAGATGTCATCAACAAATACAATCACGCACCTATCAAGATATGGCCGGAACACCCGGTTCATCAAATCCATAAAGGCTGCCGGCGCGTTCGTGAGTCCAAAAGGCATCACAAAGAACTCGTAGTGCCCATACCGAGTCCTGAAAGCAGTTTTGGGAACATCTTCCACCTTAATCTTCAACTGGTGATAACCCGATCGAAGATCTATCTTCGAGAAAAATCTCGCTACCTTCAACTGATCGAACAAGTCATCAATCCTAGGCAAGGGATACCTATTCTTTATGGTGACTTTGTTCAATTGTCGGTAATCGACACACATCCGCATCGAGCCATCTTTCTTCTTAACAAACAACACCGGGGCACCCCACGGTGAGACACTTGGTCGAATGAAACCAAGGCCTTGTAGTTCCTCCAATTGAGTCTTCAACTCCTTGAGTTCAATAGGGGCCATTCTATATGGAGCTCTGAAAACAGGAGCTGTGCCTGGTGCAAGCTCGATCACAAACTCAATCTCCCTATCTGGAGGCAATCCTGGCAGCTCTTCTGGAAATACATCCAGGAATTCACTCACAACCGGAATAGTCGATGAGTCCTTTGCTTCAGGGTTAGCTAAGCTCAACACCGCAAAGCGGGCAATGTCTCTACTTCTCAACCCTCGAAAGTGAAATGGTTTTCCTTCTACCGGCTTGAAGAGTACCATTTTCTCAAAGCAAGCTACATGCCCATGATGTGCTGCTAACCAATCCATTCCCAATATAACATCAAAGTCTTGGAATCCAAGGACGATGAGATCAACTGCCAACTCGTGGCTCCCAACTTGGACCACACTATCTCCATACACTTTATTTGCCAATACTGTTTTGCCGAGAGGAGTCGAAATGGCTAACTCCAGTTCTAGCTGACTTGGCTCTACAGAAAAGCCTTCTGAAAAACTCGGCGAGACAAATGAATTAGTAGACCCGGTATCAATCAACACTCGAGCCAAACACTCATTGACTAGTAGGGCTCCTGAAATTTTAGCTAGTTACGTCAATTCAAGCATCAACAGTGTATACACATAGGTATATACATATATAGCATACCAAGTACGTACACATGGGATAAAACATAACATAACCATCACGAATAAGGAAAATAACTCCAAACGCGTACCTTGCACCACATCGTCAGATGCAAGTGCATCACCCTCTGTCAAGGCAAAAACTCGCCCCTGGTTCGCCTGGCGAGACTGTGGTGTAGACCGGGTAGTCTGAGATGACGCCTGATATGATCCTGCTGGGCGTGCTGGTGGACTAATCCCCTGAGACTGGCCTGATAAATGCCGACTGGGGCAATCCCTGATCATGTGGCCCTGGCGACCGCAATGATAACATCCACCAGATGCTCTTCGACAATCTCCTGCCGGATGCCTTTTGCCGCATGAAGTGCAGACCTCGTGTGTATAAGTCAGAGGGGCTGGAAGCGGAGCATACCTCATCGTCTGAGGTGCAACAGGCCGTGGGGCTGGAAGAGCCTGAGGTCTCGGTGCCTGAGGCACATACTGCCGTGGAGCTGGAGGCGCATAAGAAGGTCTCATCGATGGTGCTGGCCACGCATACTGATAACGAGTCCGCCTCTCTGGAGGTGCTGAACTGCTAGCTTGGCCTCTCGCCCACTCCCTCTTCTTGGACACTGTCTCCGAATTGGCCTCGACCAATAAGGCCTTGTCTACTACCTCAGGGTAGGTAGTATGCCTGAAAACGGACACCTTCTCCATAATCACATCCTTGAGCCGTTGCTCAAATCTCCTCGCCTTCATTGCCTCAGTAGCAACCATATGAGGCGCAAATCTCGACAACTCCGAGAACTTGGCCTCGTATTGTGCCACTGACATCAAACCTTGCTCAAGGTTGATGAATTCTCTCTCTTTCTTTTCCCGTGCTCCAATCGGAAAATACTTTTTGTAAAAAGTATCCTTGAACTCCTCCCAAGTCCAAGGTAGACCCTGCATGGTCAAATCTCTCGTCCTCAGTGCGGACAACCACCAATGGTGGGCTTCGCCTTCTAGCATGAAAGCTGCCCATGCTACCCTCTCCTCCTCTGTAGGTGAGAGGACCGTAAGGATCTTCTCCATCTGGAGGATCCATGCCTCCGCAGCAAGAGGGTCCACACTCCCATGGAATGGTGGAGGCCTCAATCTCCTGAATGCCTCAACTCCAGCGGTACGATGTACTGGAGCTGCGGGCGGTGGAGTAGGTGCCACCGATGATGGTATAGCCTGTCGAGCCGCCAGTATGGCGAGTGTCTCAGCAATAGAGCCTAAGACTCGAGAGAGGTCCGGCTGCTCATCCTCATCCCGTGAAGAAGAGGAAGCTCTGGTATGTGGTCCACGACCCCGTGTGTTCCGTCTCATGACTCAAGTCCTGAGAATAATAACACCACATGAGTCTAACTTTAAACCACAGTTTACTTCAATGCCATTTCACAATAATCCAATTTGTATTAATTGTATAATACTAATATACATCGCATTAAGTCATCAGAGTATTTATAATATTATACTTTGGTGTTCTAGCGTTTCTAAGGCTCGTACTTGGTTGAAACAACCATTTTGACTAAGACTAAAGTTTAGTCTTACACTTGGATCAAGACTCTCTTCCGACTTACTTTCTTCCTAACTTGTTTCCTGACATATGCTCTTGTCAAGCCGTGGTATAAGATTCTAAGTGACCCTAGAGACCTAAAGCCTAAGCTCTGATACCACTTCTGTCGCGCCCCAAAACCCACCCTAAGAGTTAGAGTGAACTTTGGACGACTAATCATGACTTGCTTGACAACTAACCTGCAAAACCCACAGAGCATATACGATAGAGGACAAAACATCGGAAACATGCTCTAACATGGCATAGCGGAAGTCTACCAAACCTCTATGTATATACATAATCAATCCAAGTTTATACAAAAAGAATCCAAAAGAAAGTGCGGACATGCCCGCCAAAATACATAAATCTGACTCTCGTCTCACCCACAGCTAATCTACTCAGAATCTACAACCACCTATTGGTAACCCTCTACTGGAGGTTCCTCCAAAGGCTCCTCGACATACTCCTCCTCCACCCATGGACCAGGAGCACAAACATCAAATAGAGTAGCAGCTCCCTCAGAACCTGCCGACATAAGAAGTACGGCTGAGCATGGAATACTCAGCGGGTACTGAATACTAACCAACAATTATAGCATAAACATGGCAATACATAATCAGGAGAAATTCATATTTGTCACACGGAAACAATTTATATCATACAAGGAAGTAAAGCAGTTTATAATCATGCTTGAAACTCGTAGAAAACCGATAAATTCTCTTGAAAACATCGTGCACCTGACTTGACTTGAAATATCTTTTCGTACGTGAAAGCTTGTCTTGTCTATCTTGCTTGATTCTTGTATGTCATGTCATGTCATGCATGCTTGCTTGTGATCATGTAACTTGTGGGATGCACTTGTGAGATGCACTTGTGAGATGCCTTGAGAGGGAAGGGAGACCCTTCTTTATGCAATGCACTTGCGAGGGAAGGGAGACCCTTCTTCATGATATGCACTTGTGAGTGAGGGGAGACCCCTCGTGGAATGTTGGTTCTTGTCTTCTTGTGAAAAGCGAGGTAAAACATATCGTAGGATATGTCCCACCTCTAACCATGTTCTTGAAAACCTCGATAAATCATGTCATGCATGCCGTGCTCGTGGGAACCGTGTACATACTTGCATTCAAATTTAAAGATGACATTTGGGTAATTTCACAACACATATAGCATCAAAGATTGAGTAATGTAATATTCATAGTATTATGGGAAAGCAGGAAACACACTATCATAGTCCCTAGCAATATTCATAATTTATTAGGCATGCATTTCCAGATTTTCAGCTCTCTGTGTTCACCTTGGCATTTCATCAAACATGGTATGTTCATTATAGATTTATCCTACAACATGCTTTTCTAGATGGGTTTTACTCAAATCATACATGTACGTTCATTATTGGAACAATGCCCTTCCCCATTTGTTCATCACACACAACCATTGGCATCCAATCGCCCATCCCATCTCCATTCACCATTCACCATTCACCATTCACCATTCACCATTTACCATTTACTCTTTACCATTCATCCATCTCATAGCACATGTGTAAATGAAAGAAAATGAAGAGGAAAGAAGGGGAAAGAGGAACTATAACTAGGAGGGTAGTAAAAAGTACCGACCTTGAAGAAATGAGGAAGAACCCCTTTCCAAAACGACTGTGTAGCTGCTGCCCTAGTTTGAGGAGATGCTCCTCACGAGTTTGTGCCTTGATCTTGAAGAAAAACGGGTTGGAGGTTGATCTAGGGTTTCAAACCCTTTGATTTCTCTCCCAAATGGAAACCCTAGGTTGGAATCGCCTTCTCCTCTTTCTTCTATTCTCTCAAACTCTCTAAGTGTCGAATGATGCCCTAAAGGCTCAGATTAAACTCTTAAGGTAAGAGTGAACTGACCAAAAGACCGAAATACCCTTATTGGGATTTCTGTGAATAGTGCTGTGAATAGTGCCAGCTCGTGGTGCTGTGAATAGTGTCAACTCGTGGTCGGTGAATAGTGCCACTCGTGGTGCTTGTGAATAGTGCCACTCGTGGTGCTTGTGAATAGTGCAAACTCGTGGTGCTTGTGAATAGTGCCACTCGTGGTCCATGAATAGTGCCACTCGTGGTGCTTGTGAATAGTGCTACTCGTGATGCTTGTGAATAGTGCAACTCGTGGTGCCATGAATAGTGCAAACTCGTGGTGGCGTGAATAGTGCCACTCGTGGTGCTTGTGAATAGTGCCACTCGTGATGCTTGTGAATAGTGCCAGTCGTGATGCTTGTGAATAGTGCCACTCGTGGTCCGTGAATAGTGCCACTCGTGGTGCTGTGAATAGTGCTACTCGTGGTGCTTGTGAATAGTGCAACTCGTGGTCCGTGAATAGTGTAACTCGTGGTGCCATGAATAGTGCAAACTCGTGGTGGCGTGAATAGTGCCACTCGTGGTGCTTGTACAACGTACCCGTGGTGAGCTGCACAACGTGCCCGTGGTGAGTTGTACAAGGGATGCAAACAATACGTTATCAGAGTACGTTGTCTGTGCCACGATTTCCTACAGGTACAGACTGTTTTGGCCATATCTTTTGACTCGTTCGTCCGATTTTGACGATTCAACTTGCGTTGTGTTCGTACTTCGAAGATGAACAATTCTGACATTTCGAAATTTCTAAATTCTTCCTCATTTATTAATCATACCTCTTAAAAAGGCAAGATGACAACGAAAGTGTCATGTATTAAGCATGAAGAAGTCTGGGGCTCTACACTAGCAGTCGAGCCTCAGGCGGAGGCGAGAGACTTAGACCATTGGCCCCACGGGGGTAACTATTGATCGAGATAGTGTTGGGTCTTATGTATTTTGATATTTTGATAGGTGGGCCTGTCCACCTTAGACTTAGGCGTGTTTTGTATTTATGTTAACTTGGAATACTATATTTTGGATCATTATAAAGAAAGGAAAAATTTAGTTACGCTTCCGCATTTATATTTAGCTTCTGCGCTCTGATTATCATTTTTTTTTTTTGTACTGTATTCTCTTGTTAATTATAGGAGGGTTTGGCAGGTACGAAGTATCACACCTAAAGTATCCCTTAACTCCTAGGGGGTGTTTTGGGGCGTGACACCTATGACCTTCCATTATCAATAAGACTAGGAATTAATTAGCCTGAGTCTTGTCTCTCTGACAGGAATCAGACATAATTCAGTCTAAATTAAACTCCTAGTGTTTTATTTCTATAGTAGATAGGAATGTGTATGGCTTTATAGGAAGTGTCAACTAGCATGGGGGCATATTCCTACTTGATCATATGACAACCGAGAATAATGAGTTTCACTTAACCAAGGAACATGACGGCTGACACAGTGACAGTCATGTTGTCCTTGGAGGTCACAAGAAAATTGGGAATCACTGACTAACATAAGGAGTTATGCATGAGATGTTTAGTGATGGATAGTTACTATCCACCTTGTAGTTCATGTGTGGTATTATCCTAGCATGGAAGATTGCATGTGTATTATAAGGCACCCAATGCTCATCAGAAATATGAAGTAGCATATTTCCTAATTTTATAGATTGAGGGGTCTATGAAATTTGACTGAATGATGAGCAATATCATCAAAGATCGAAAGCCCTGATCTAATGATATTATAATGTGTGAAATATTATGATGTATGTTTTATTTTCATGTCATTCTATAACCACCTTACTTAGAGTTTCATGAGAATCTCTTAACCAATTCAAAGTGTTTGGAATGGAAAATGAATCTCAAGTTTGTGCTTACTATCTAAAGAATTGCCCAAGTTCTCACTACTGATGTTCAATCTCATATGAGATGTTTACAGAATACAATAGGGCTGCTAGGCAGTTTACTATATAAAAGGACAAGTGGACACCAAGTTGACTAGGGAAACCCAGTCACAAAGAATATGATAGAGATCATTGGATTCATAAATCCCAATTCTTGGTGCTGAGATAAATTAAAATAAATTTATGGGATTAGGGGATATGATCCTCAACTAACTCCCAGAGTCCTTTAATATGGTTATGTTGAACAAGTAGGAAATCAGATTGTCTGAAATCCCACATGTTGCATATGGCTAAGAACCTTTGAAGAGTTCAATGCTATTTGCAAAGATGTTCAAAAGAGTTGGATTTTTCTAAATCCCGAGTATTTATGTAAAGGAAAGAAATCCAAGATTTTCCATTGGAAAGGTATTCTGGTAGTATGGACAAGGGCTCTTCTGAGAAGAAAGGAAAGTATAAGGATTGTGCTTCATAGTGAAGCAATTGGTCATTGGATACAAGACAAACCTTTGGAAGGATTGTTCAGTTTGTATACTCATCAAGTCCAACTTAATTGTTGGAACATCTAGCTCCTAATGCTTGGTATGATCTTGCATAAGTGCAATAGTTGCATGTTTGTTAAGGAGAATGAGAAATTTAAGTAGATGAAACTTCTACTTGGGAATGGGACAAAAGTTGGATGATCATAATTATATGAATCTTTCATTAAGAGGTAGCTAACTTTATTTCACTTTCTTTGAAAAGTTGAAGGAATTCCGCATTAAAATAAAGAAACAGCTAAGTAAGTCTTCCATGATTGAGAAGAGTACCTCTTAATAGAAATTTCATAATTTACTCTCATTACATCTGTCTCAGATAATTCTCATAACAAACCATAGCATGATGGTATTGTTAAATCGAATTATATTGGATATGATTTGATAGAAGATGAGCTTAGGATTCGCATTAGAGACATTTAGTCTCTATTCCTGGATAACAAAAGATATTTGTAAACAGGAATACAAGTTTCCTAGTAGAGAAACTGAATCTAGAATTGTTCTAGAAGCGGAAGCCCAATAGACCAATAACTATGAGAACTAATAGAGATCAACTCTCTACTCTCACTATACCTAAATAGTACACTAGAACCCACAGGTCCCAAAATCTGAAGATGGACTAACTTTTATTTTGATGAAGTAATCAAACTATTTGATTTTCATCTAAGAATAAAAGTATCATTTGTGTGCAAATTGGTTAGTGGGAGCATAATTACTTTCCTGGCTTTATGCAAAGATAATATTCTTTTCATTGTGAATGAAGTACCAATATTATTCTTCTCTTAGATTTGATCAAGCAATTTTACAATGAAGGACAAAAACTTTGACATCATGTTTTCTTAGTCCTAAATGGTTTAAAAAAACAAAAGGAAAATGATATTGTTATTCTCCCAATAACAATCATGTTTTTGTGCAAGTAAGATTCCAAGAAAAGAGTTTCTACCTTTATGGGATGGAATCTGTTTCTCTTAGATATATGATATTATGAGAAAATATACTTGTACTAGACCGGATATTCATCACATGTTGATGTTGTCAGCACCCTATTTTTACACCCCCTTAACCGTGGTTAATTAATTTAGCTATGGTCCAAACCCTAGATCAACCCTAGTTCTAAACCCTAGGTAAGCCCTTAACCATAGGACTAAACCCTAGTTAAGACCCTAGTTAACCCTAAGCTTAACCCTAGGTAGCCCTAGCCTAACCTTAGTAAGCCCTAGGTATACCCAAGGCCCAAGCCCATTTGACCAAACTTATACCTAGACAACTCAATCAAACCCAATTACCTAATTTTATTACCCAACCCAAGTAGTCAAGCCCAAATACCCAATCACCCAATTGCCCAAGCCAAAGCCTATTTCCATAGCCCAAGCCCAAATGTCATAGTCAAAGTCCAATAATCATAACCCATGACCCATCTACTAATAACCCATGATCCATAAGACCTAATCCACATATCCATATCCACCTACCCTATATCCTACAACCCATACCCATATAACCCATAGTTCACTCAACCCACCAACTCTCTTACACCTCTCTTACATCAACCCATACCTATATAACTCATAGTTCACTCAACCCACCAACTCTCTTACACCTCTCTTACACCCTATATCCTACAACCCATACTCATATAACTCATAGTTCACTCAACCCACCAACTCTCTTACACTTTCTTACACTCCTTACAACACTCAATCTATCAACTCACCTTACAACACTCAAGTCTTTACCCACTAGCTCCTTTTATCCCCCATGTAAAAGACACAACCCAACCTCTTAGTTTTCCTATAAATACCAATCCCTTAGCCCCTTAGATCCATCCCTCAAGACCCCTAGAAGGTTCCCACCCACTTGTGTTTCTCTTGAGTTTGAAGAAGGGAGAAGAAACTAAGGTTCAGAGTTTGGAAAGAATTCTAAGACTAAAAGCTTAGAGTTCTTCACTAACTCTCTTCCTTTGTGGATTCTAAAACCCTACCCCTTGGAGCATTGAAGGAGAATTCTTGGAGGAGTAGGCACTCCCTCTTTCATTTTCTCTTCTTTTTTATTTTTTATTTTATTTGGTTCTCTCTTCTTGATCTCTCATTTCTCAAGCATAGTTGGGCATCTCTACACCAATCTAATGGTGTAGAGGGACCCCATATCAAAGGCAAGGAGATGCTCCTTTTTTCTTTTCCTTTCCATGTACATATTTTCTTCTTTTTTATGTACCCACAAGTGTGGATATGGGTAGGCCCATAGAGAGTGGAAGCTAAAGCTATACCTCTCTTTTTCATTTTGTTTTCTTTTGAGATTCTAGTCCTCTTTCTAGAATTTTTTGTGAAAGCTCATCCCCTCCCTAACATTCTTTAGAGCAACATTACATCATTAATAATGGTGTAAATGAACCACCTTAAAAGGGAGAGGATGAGTTTTCATTTTCTTTCATTTCTTTATTTTTCCTTCATGTTCTATGTTGAATGGGTAGGTGATGGTTTAAGGACTTAAGATAAATGATGGTGTAAGGACTTAAAGAGGACATTCTTAAAAATGTTTCATACTAAAGACAATGGTATTTGATCTATTATCAACATCAATCCAACAAAATAGGTGTTGGTAATAGACCATTTACTATTCATAAGGCACATCCCTCTTTATGTCTTAAACTATAATCTTTTAGCCAAACTCTTGGACTAAATTTGACTTTAGTTAAGTTTGTCAGAACCTTACCTATATGAAAATTCAAAAACATGATAAAATCTCAAAATACCAAAAACATGATAAAATCTCAAAACACCAAAAACATTCAAATATAACCAAAATATAAAAAACATTCAAATATCCCCAAAAATCTCAAAAAATATAAAAAATACAAAAAGACCAAAAAGAGACTTGTAGGACTTCCTTAGCTTTGGTTAGCTCATCTAACCATGGATAAATACCCTCTAACCGCGGTTAGACTTAACACTTGTGCACTTGACCTCCCCGGTCAACTAAACCATAGCCTTCTAGGCTAGACCCTTTGACCATCCTATGCACACACACACTCCCCCCTAGCCTCGGCACGGGCTCATGTGCCAGAACTACGCTCGGTCTGATCTCACCATGTGAGTACGTAGGCAACTCAACTCGGGTTCGACCCTAGCCATCTAGCTTTCTATTTTTCTTGGATTAGCACTCACTTAAAAACTTTGGACATTTTAATTAAACTTTGAGATTATAATTGGCTTAAGTTTAGGGAGTAGGTAACCGTTATAAAACGGAGGTCTTGGGGTGCCTAATACCTTCCCCAGGACTTAATCGAACCGCTTACCCTAACTCTGTAAAGACCATTTGCCTTATCCAAACAAAAAAATACCCGGGACCTATCCCTAAGAATGAATAGGTGGCGACTCAAGTCCAAACATATAATTGTGAAAGTGGGTTGAAAAATCTCATGCTCACAGCTCTGGCAACTCTGCTGGGGATGAGGTTCAAGCCGAAACTTAAATTTAAGCCAAATGATCTCAAAATTAATTAAAATACCTAAGTATTTAATTAAGTGCCGATTCTTTATACTTTTTGGGATGTTCCTCGTACAGTGCATTTCATGCATAGTATACTAGTGTAACAACCCAATACCCATTAGACAGGCTTATTACGCTCACGGCTGCTGGATGACTATCCTCAGTGACAGGGGCTTAACAGTCTTGGAGGTCCGCGGAATTACTCCTGCTAGGTGACTACTCTCAGGGAAGGATTCTGAACGCTCCCGCTTACACCAATCGTCTCAGGTATGTTCTATACCGGGGAGTCGCATATACGGTGTTAAGTGATCCCCCATCCTTTAGGAACACCCTGCATTACCCCAGCATGCATACATATAGAATAGGCTGAGGTATAGTCTACAAGCAGCCCACCCTGGAGGGATATTCTAAACTCTAACCTGCTTGTACCCTATACCTACCCCCAATCTTGGCTGAACTTCAGGACATTTTGTCCAGATAAACACTCATCCAGGGGGCATGTACTGAGCCTTTTGTTGTGCTTGTAATAAAATACACCATACCCTACCTCTTGACATAGCATATGGGGTTCAAATCCCAGGTAAATAGGTCTTCACCAGACCTATCTCTACCTTTGACCCGATAGGTCCACGGTTCCCAACAGCCCGAGTTAATGCATGTCGGACTTCTGTCCGTATGCCCTATTGGATCACATATGCCTTGTCACACCCAATAAAAAAAAAATCAAAAAAAAATCAAAAAAAAAAAATCCTCTCTCTTGCATGACTAGGGGCATAGTCCCTATGTCAATTTGATCTTGTTAGGTCATCTACATGCTTTCTAGTCTTCCCCCACTCTTACCTATTCCGATTCTTACTCCGTACATTTCAATCATTTTAGGAGCAGACCCTGAGTCAAGCACGTATTTGAAAAGCAAAACCAGTTGATACCTGATCAACCGATTACAACATGGACCCTCGGGATGGCCAAGAGACTGACCCTGACACACCGACATCACAACAAGCACAAGCCCCAAATCTTGAGGCAAAAATAGCTGAGAATGCCCAAAATATAGAAGAACTGAAAAACATTGTGCATGATTTCATGCGGGCCATAACACATGCTCTCTCCTCCTCAAATCCCCGATCGGTCGATGTGCTAGGTCCATCACAAACCAATCCGCCACATGTCACCAATCTTATCCCTCCACCACCTGCTATCGTCATCCCACCACTTGTTGAACCACAACCACTACATACCATCAACATCCCTCAACCACATATTCATCCACAATCGGAATTCACTTTCAACATACCGCCTCCACCTATCCAACCACAACCCATTCCTCACGTCACACCACCTACCATAGACCAGTTTGAGGAGGAGGAAGCCAGGGCCGGTGGAGATCCTCATACTGGGTCCGCTCACATATCTTCCAGCACAGCACAGATCCCTGATGCATACAGAGAAATAATTGAGAAACTAGAGGAGTTGGTAAGGACAACTCAGGGAACCCGTAGATCTATAGATTTCAAAGAGATGTGCATGCACCCAGGGATTCAACTGCCCCGGGATTTTAAGATACCTGACTTTGAGAAGTATAATGGGAAGGGTTGTCCCGAAATGCATTTAAGGGTTTACCGTGGAGAACTGTTCCAGTTGGAACATGATGATAAGTTATTGGTGCAACTCTTTCAGAAAAGCTTGAAAGGGGCAGCCCTACAATGGTTCACTAAGGTGGATCCAAACAAAGTCAGAACTTGGGAGGGTCTCTGTGAGACATTTTTGGCCAAGTACTCCTATAACGTCGATCTAGTCCCGCAGAGGATAGATTTGGAAAAGATGTCCCAGATGGATAACGAGACCTTCATTGAATACTCTGTTCGGTGGAGAGAAATGGCCGGAAAAATGAGCACCCCTTTACCCGAGGAGGAGCAAGTGACCACTTTCCTCCGTACTCTTAAGCATCCACTTAAGACACTCCTGGCCGCACAACCGATATCTGACTTCAGTACTATGGCCAAATGTGGTGCCCGGATTGAAGCAACAATGGATGACATAGGGGCATTCGATATGTTCCAGGGTTCGAAATGTGCATCCTCTTCCCGTGCTCCCCTGCCTCCAAGAAAAGATAATAGAAGGAAAGAAAATGATGGACAAATGGTCGCGGCCATACGGGTCCCTAACTTGCCCCAACAACCTCGGCAGCCCGAGCAGGCTCGGCAGCCTCAGCAAGCTCAACAAAACCAAGAAAAACTCCTCTCCCACCAAATGACATTTGAACAAAGGAAAAATCGGGCGTTCACACCAATCCCGTACTCTTTGTCGGCACTTCTCCCATTTCTGTTGGGCAAGAGGCTGATAACACTTAAGGAACCTCAGCCTCCACCAGTCAACCTTCCAAAGGGATACAGGCCGGAGCAGCACTATGGATATCATCAATCACCGGGGCATCCTACAGATCGATGCTATGACCTAAGGCATACTGTCCAGAACCTATTGGAGACAGAAGCAATTTGCTTTACACCAGGGAACACCGACATCACCCAAGTCCCTCTGCCTAATCATGCTACTCCTGGGAATTAAGGCGCATCAGCCGGAAGCCCTTACAGTCGAATTTTGAGCAAACTCTATGTTTGTCGTGTCTTTGCTTCATTTTATTATCAATGTCTTGCAGTCGGCCTGTCGTCCAGTCCAAGTCAGTCAAGTGGCCTGTGGCCTTTTGCATCATTTTGCTTTACATCGAGTCTGTTCACCCTTTTATGCAATTTAATGAAATGACACTTTTAAATCAATTTCTATTGTGCTCTGAGATGCTTAATTGGGAACTGAACTAGTTTCTAATGCCCATAAGGGACAATTTGATAACGGAAAGTGATCTTTCAGCGAAAGGCGAAATGTTCAAATCAACAAGTACTCCTCCAACATTGAACGAATTAAGACAAGAACAATACAGGGGCAACGAAGACCTCTTTGAGCCGTCAAATCCCAACCAACTGAAAGGAGAATGATGCAATGAACGTACATGCTCTTGACCAATTAAGGGAATGATAAGAGGCCATCTTTTGATAAACCTCACTATACCTCGCTTACCCATGCTATATATATCCGCTAGTTAGACCTTTGAGCCTAATAGCCCTTCTTTCAAAATCCACACATGGGCACCCCGTGAAAGTCAAAAGAACAATACAAGAGAAACAACCAGCAAAAAACAACAACAGAGTGGCTTTTTGGCCGAACTACGTCATGACCTGATCCCTATTTGGGTACGTAGGCAGCCTGAAATCAGGTTCGGTCATAATACAGCAAATGCCAACAATACAAGACAATCATGCACAAAAAAAAAAAAAAAAAAGTACTTGGCCAACAAAGAAACAAAGCTTCACCAAAGGACAAGGCATACAGAAGTTGGTTCCACCCCGACACTGAACAAGTATCATAGGGTGCCCTACCCTTGCTGAAACAGTAAATTTGAGCCATATCTCGTTTCTAGCCAAACCACGTTTCGTCCGAAACATTAAGCCCTCATTGATCTTTGAAAGGAATTGAGCATTAACGTTCAAAAGCATTCGTCCTCATTGTTCGACAGGCGATGATGAGAGAAGACTGGAGAATTATTGGAGAAAGGTTCAAGAACAGATGAGAAGATGCAAAACTTTTGTACCCAGTCCTGGTGAAAACCCGAAAGGGTCCAGGGGCAAAAAATGGATAAATCAAATTTCACGAGCATAGTAAGGAATCATCAATCCTACTATTGCGCAAAAATTACGTGAACCCAGTCCTGGTAAAAACCTGAAAAGGCCCAGGGGCAAAAAAGGGATAAAAATCAAAATGTGCAACCTAGTCGCGGTGAGAAGCTGAGAAACTCGGGAGCAAAATAGGGAAGCATAATTAATACAAGTGCGAGTATCAATCAATCAGGAACAGATGCAGATCTATTTTAAATATGATCAACCACAGCTTCATCAATGTTACCTGAAGGCAAAGGAACCTAGTTAGGTCTCCCATTGTAGGCAATCTCAGGCACACTGTCAAATGGTCGATTTCATTATAAGCAGTCTGCTGGTCAACTGTCAATCTACCGTCAAACCACTAGTTAGTCAATCCATCAATCTTTTTAAGTTGTTCGCATCACCTGTCAGTCAATCCATCACTCTTTTATCAAGTCGTTTGCATTCATAATCAGTCAAAGTCCATTCCCCAGTAGAGTCAGCTCAAAGTCGACTGTTCACTCTCGCTGGTGCAAGGAAAACACTGGAACCATGGCAAGGCAAAGTCAGTAGACTATCCTGGATGTCACAGATGTTTGAAAAAGATCAGTACACCTTGGGGGCAAGTACCAACAATTAGACCATCTGAGTCGGAGGCAATCCAGCTCAGCAAGTCGGATGTATACAGAGAGGCAAAGATACATGCAATGGCTCAGGGTCACAACTCTCGCTCTCTCATATCCAATTCATTCGAATTTTCAAACTCATTGTCATACTCTCTATAACTCTTGCTTATTCTTATCAGCAACCTATTCAAATCTCTCCAGGTGAAGCAGTCGGATGGCTATCTTCACTCTCCTTAGTCCGCTATCTAGTCAGACAATGGGGCCGTTGTTTGTGCTGTGTTGTGTTCTCCTTCAGTGAGACAATCGGACGGTTGTCTACACTATCTTGGCTTGCTACCAGGTGAAGCAGTCGGGCGGCTGTCTTTACCCTCTTTATCTTGCTACCCAGTCAGACAATGGGGCCGTTGTCTGTACTGTGTTGTATTCTCCTTCAGTGAGACAATCGGACGATTGTCTACACTATCTTGGCTTGCTACCAGGTGAAGCAGTCGGGCGGCTGACTTTACCCTCCTTATCTTGCTACCCAGTCAGACAATGGGGCCGTTGCCTGTACTGTGTTGTATTCCCCTTCAGTGAGACAATCGGGCGATTATCTACACTATTTTGGCTTGCTACCAAGCGAAGCAGTCGGGCGGCTGTCTTTACCCTCCTTATCTTGTTACCCAGTCAGGCAATGGGGCCGTTGTCTGCACTGTGTCGCATTCCCCTTCAGTGAGACAATCCGGTGATTGTCTACACTATCTTGGCTTGCTACCAGGTGAAGCAGTCGTGCGGCTGTCTTTATCCTTATTTATCCTTGTCAGACAATCGGGCGGTTGTCTACTGGTTCGCTTCCCTTTCACTAATCAAGGAGTATACTGTCACGGTTGTGTGATCGGGTGTCAGTTGCGGCCTCAGTGAAGTTCTTCTTGCTCTACTAGCTCACTAATCAAGGGGTATGCGGATGCGGTCGTGTGACCGGGTGTCGTTTACAACCTCCAGTGACGCTAATCTTACACCCATCATTGCTTTGATTCATCTATCATCGGTGAAACGGTTGTGTGATCGACCCTCACCTCATCTATCATCTGTGAAACGGTTGTGTGATCGACCCTCACCTCATCTATCCTCGGTGAAACGGTTGTGTGATCGACCCTCACCTCATCTATCATCAGTGAAACGGTTGTGTGATCGACCCTCACTTCCTCTATCTTCGGTGAAACGGTTGTGTGATCGACCCTCACTTCATCTATCATCGGTGAAACGGTTGTGTGATCGACCCTCACCTCATCTATCCTCGGTGAAACGGTTGTGTGATCGACCCTCACCTCATCTATCATCGGTTGTGTGATTGACCCTCACCTCATCTATCCTCGGTGAAATGGTTGTGTGATCAACCTTCACCTCATCTATCCTCGGTGAAACGGTTGTGTGATCGATCTTCACCTCATCTATCTTCGGTGACACGGTTGTGTGATCAACCTTCACCTCATCTTCGATGGATGGTTGTGTGATCAACTTTCACCTCATTTCCGGTGAAATGGTTGTGTGATCAACCTTCACCTCATCTCCGGTGAAATGGTTGTGTGATCAATCTACACCTCATTTCCAGTGAATGGTTCATGGTTGTGTGATCAACCTTCACCTCATTTCCAGTGAATGGTTGTGTGATCAACCCTCATCTCATTTCCGTTGGAGTGGACGCGGGTTCACTCCCCTTACTCTTCATGCTTGCTTTCATCCCATCGGCTTCGGTGTAAAAATTGGTTGATTCCAGTCTTTGTCGTTCAATTGCCAACCTGGCATTCTCCGACAAAGAGGGGCAGCTGTCAGCACCCTATTTTTACACCCCCTTAACCGTGGTTAATTAATTTAGCTATGGTCCAAACCCTAGATCAACCCTAGTTCCAAACCCTAGGTAAGCCCTTAACCATAGGACTAAACCCTAGTTAAGACCCTAGTTAACCCTAAGCTTAACCCTAGGTAGCCCTAGCCTAACCTTAGTAAGCCTTAGGTATACCCAAGGCCCAAGCCCATTTGACCAAACTTATACCTAGACAACTCAATCAAACCCAATTACCTAATTTTATTACCCAACCCAAGTAGTCAAGCCCAAATACCCAATCACCCAATTGCCAAAGCCAAAGCCTATTTCCATAGCCCAAGCCCAAATGTCATAGTCAAAGTCCAATAATCATAACCCATGACCCATCTACTAATAACCCATGATCCATAAGACCTAATCCACATATCCATATCCACCTACCCTATATCCTACAACCCATACCCATATAACCCATAGTTCACTCAACCCACCAACTCTCTTACACATCTCTTACATCAACCCATACCTATATAACTCATAGTTCACTCAACCCACCAACTCTCTTACACCTCTCTTACACCCTATATCCTACAACCCATACTCATATAACTCATAGTTCACTCAACCCACCAACTCTCTTACACTTTCTTACACTCCTTACAACACTCAATCTATCAACTCACCTTACAACACTCAAGTCTTTACCCACTAGCTCCTTTTATCCCCCATGTAAAAGACACAACCCAACCTCTTAGTTTTCCTATAAATACCAATCCCTTAGCCCCTTAGATCCATCCCTCAAGACCCCTAGAAGGTTCCCACCCACTTGTGTTTCTCTTGAGTTTGAAGAAGGGAGAAGAAACTAAGGTTTAGAGTTTGGAAAGAATTCTAAGACTAAAAGCTTAGAGTTCTTCACTAACTCTCTTCCTTTGTGGATTCTAAAACCCTACCCCTTGGAGCATTGAAGGAGAATTCTTGGAGGAGTAGGCACTCCCTCTTTCATTTTCTCTTCTTTTTTATTTTATTTGGTTCTCTCTTCTTGATCTCTCATTTCTCAAGCATAGTTGGGCCTCTCTACACCAATCTAATGGTGTAGAGGGACCCCATATCAAAGGCAAGAAGATGCTCCTTTTCTCTTTTCCTTTCCATGTACATATTTTCTTCTTTTTTATGTACCCACAAGTGTGGATATGGGTAGGCCCATAGAGAGTGGAAGCTAAAGCTATACCTCTCTTTTTCATTTTGTTTTCTTTTGAGATTCTAGTCCTCTTTCTAGAATTTTTTGTGAAAGCTCATCCCCTCCCTAACATTCTTTAGAGCAACATTACATCATTAATAATGGTGTAAATGAACCACCTTAAAAGGGAGAGGATGAGTTTTCATTTTCTTTCATTTCTTTATTTTTCCTTCATGTTCTATGTTGAATGGGTAGGTGATGGTTTAAGGACTTAAGATAAATGATGGTGTAAGGACTTAAAGAGGACATTCTTAAAAATGTTTCATACTAAAGACAATGGTATTTGATCTATTATCAACATCAATCCAACAAAATAGGTGTTGGTAATAGACCATTTACTATTCATAAGGCACATCCCTCTTTATGTCTTAAACTATAATCTTTTAGCCAAACTCTTGGACTAAATTTGACTTTAGTTAAGTTTGTCAGAACCTTACCTATATGAAAATTCAAAAACATGATAAAATCTCAAAATACCAAAAACATGATAAAATCTCAAAACACCAAAAACATTCAAATATAACCAAAATATAAAAAACATTCAAATATCCCTAAAAATCTCAAAAAATATAAAAAATACAAAAAGACCAAAAAGAGACTTGTTGGACTTCCTTAGCTTTGGTTAGCTCATCTAACCATGGATAAATACCCTCTAACCGCGGTTAGACTTAACACTTGTGCACTTGACCTCCCCGGTCAACTAAACCATAGCCTTCTAGGCTAGACCCTTTGACCATCCTATGCACACACACACTCCCCCCTAGCCTCGGCACGGGCTCATGTGCCAGAACTACGCTCGGTCTGATCTCACCATGTGAGTACGTAGGCAACTCAACTCGGGTTCGACCCTAGCCATCTAGCTTTCTATTTTTCTTGGATTAGCACTCACTTAAAAACTTTGGACATTTTAATTAAACTTTGAGATTATAATTGGCTTAAGTTTAGGGAGTAGGTAACCGTTATAAAACGGAGGTCTTGGGGTGCCTAATACCTTCCCCAGGACTTAATCGAACCGCTTACCCTAACTCTGTAAAGACCATTTGCCTTATCCAAACAAACAAATACCCGGGACCTATCCCTAAGAATGAATAGGTGGCGACTCAAGTCCAAACATATAATTGTGAAAGTGGGTTGAAAAATCTCATGCTCACAGATGTGATAAGATATTGATCAGATTAGTCCGAAGCATTACACAATGATAAAGCACAAGCATGTTAACTTCTGAAAATGACTGTTGGACAGTATCATTTTTCTTTAGTCTTTTAAGACTATGGTTATTGATAATAAATTTGCAAGAGTTGCAAGTGTTATTGCATTACTACAATAGTTGTGGTAAAGCAGACATGACAGACCCATACATATGAAGGTATGTCTCAATTGGTGTCTGAGAAACATCACTGAGAAGATGGGTATTACATCTAATTGGCTTAGAGTGGAAGTGGGAGATTGTTGGACATATATGCCCTCGAAAGCCAATAAGAGACTTTTCTATGTTGATTAGACAAGCATCATATTCACATAACCAATTATAAAGGGTATTTATATTAATTACTGTCTCATATGATGAAGACATAAAGTTCCATGGGTAACATTGTAGGAAAATCATGCAAAGGTTGCGAGGAGATATGATTTTTCGGTTCCTTGTAAACCTAATATTGTTCGAAGCCTCTAGAGTACTGGTTGGGCGCCGTACTTCATCATGGCTTACACATGTGTAGTTCTATGAGATAGTGTGATGAATCTCATTCACAGAGAGTGGTGACTCTTGACTAACATGTGAGTATATGTAGCAAGTACATAATACTGAACGGGGTCACTAGTGGATACCCTATGGAATACACTGTCAGATTGTATTAGGGTTATCCATTTGACAAATTGTCCTTAGACCTGAGAGGTTAACATCTTCTCAGACATTTGTCTATATGGCTTTGATGTGCCAATCGGCAATGTCCAATACACAGGACTAACTCCGGGTACGTTGGGTCATGTACACTATGTTTGGAGAAGTGTGTAAACACTCAATAAGGAATCCACAACTCCTTAATTGGAGATAATGATGTCAAGGTGATACTTGTTGAACTGAACTGTTAAATCCAGTACTGGTGCTTTTCGGTAAAATGGTCTTTATCGAAGTTGATATTTTTAATATGGAAAAGTATATATAAATATATATGTCAGTTCTTTTCTAATGTTTCTTCAAAAGTGTTTTGGAGGTTCAGTTCAATGAAAAGTAATCATGAGAAAGAGTTCTATTCATAAGCTAGGGACTAAGACAGTGGAATTGTTCCAATCCCGGAAGCTTACATGTGATATCGGAATGTGGAAGGATTTATTTGTAAATATATTGTGAGATGGTACTTACAAGCAATTCTCTAATTTCTGGAGGTTAATCACATTGTGTTAATGGACATTAATTGTGATTGGTGGAAGTCCAGGGACTTAGATAATATTTTATGATCCTAATGGAGTTTTAGGAAAGGTGTTTCCTAGTAACAATGCTTCAACCAAAAAGGTGAAGTACTTGGTCCCACAACCGGAAATAGGAGATCCCTTTAGATCACACACACAAGGACCTTCTTAAAGTATTTAATTTAATTTATAATTAAATTAATTAATTTCTCTAAGTAATCACTATATGGTATAGTGAAGCTCTAAAAGGTGGAATCACATTAGATGTGAAAAACCAAATGGGTAGTACCCATTGGGAATTATTATAAAAGAATAATTGAAGTGACCAATAAGGTTTTGGAAACCCTAGGGGCGTGTGGAGTGGGACCCACCTAGGGTGGGATGCCCACTTCAAGGAGGAATAATAATTTTTATTATTTTAATTAGTTTCTAATAACTAATATCCTTATTAGATAAGGTTAGTTAGTTAGTTAGTTAGTTACTAATTAAAGATTCCCTAATTGTTAGGGATTCCATTAGTTAGTTACTAATTCAAGATTCCTTATTGGGTAAGGATAAGATTAGTTAGTAATGGATGAGGTTTGTTTCTTTTAAGTTTAATCCTGATTGGATTAGGAGAATAATCAATAAAGGAAACTATTGAGGAATCCTAATTGGATTAGGATAAGGTTAATGAATTATAATTGGATTACAATTCAAGCAACCAAGAGGGAACTTATATAAAGGATATGATGCCCAGCCCTTTAAGATATATAATTCTCCAGAATTTTTTCTTCTCTCCCTCTCCTCAAGTTCACGCCTAGCCCTCTCCCCCTTTGAGCGTGTACGGTCAACCTTCCCCTTCTTCCTTTTGTTTGGTTTTTGATCTTGATGATCAAGAATAAGTTCTTTGAAGATCAAGATTGGATCTTGTTTGATCAAGAAAGGTTCTTGGATCAAAGAAAAGAAGAAAAGATAAAAGAGCATGAAATTTGGAAGGGTCATTAGCTTCCATTAGAGAAAGCTTTAAAGGAAAAAGAAGGTTCGTGTGAATCGACAGGAGACTTGACACTTGTGAAGTTTTGCGAGTACTATTCTAACGTGGATTTGACTTAACAATTTCAAAGTCGCAAAGGTGAATGTTATTCTAACCTTCATTGAATAAAATCAATTAGAATCTTAGTCAGATCTTGGGATTCGATGTATGCCCCCCAAGAACTGTGTTTCTAAAATTAAAAAGAGGCATACTTTCAATTACCGGATGAACAGACTTGACTCGAGACAAAAGACAATTGAAACAAGGGCCATTGGCCACTGACCTAAATACATAGCAATTGTAATAAGGGACACTGGCCACTGACTGACTGGACTGATGATAAAGAGAGTGACATGGACCACTGTGTTCAACTACAAGACAAAAAAAAGAAGAGATAGACATAAACACTAATACATGACCAAAAAGAGAACTGCTCAAAGTTCGACTGTAGATACTGGCTAAAGTGCCTTAACTTCCCGGCGTAGCATGGTTGGGCAAAGGGACCTGAGTGATGTCAATATTCCTTGGTGCAAAGCAAATTACATCTGTCTCTAACAGGTCCTGGACAGCATGTTTGAAATCGTAGCATCGATCTGTAGGATGTCCTGGTGACTGGTGATATCTGTAATGTTGATCCGGCCTGTATCCTTTAGGGAGAACCACCGGTGGAGGTTGGGGATCCTTCAGGGTGATCAATTTTTTATTCAACAAGAATGGGAGGAGTGCTGTCAAGGAGTATGGGATCTGGGTGAATGTCCAATTTCTTTTTTGTTAAATTGTCATCTGATGAGAGAGGAGTCTTCCTTGATTCAATTGAGCTTGTTGAGACTGCCGCGGCTGCGATGGCTGTCGAGGTTGGTGAGGGAGGTTGAGGACTCGAATGGCCGTGACCATTTGTCCATCATTTTCTCTTCTTCTATTATCTTTTCTTAGAGGTAGGGAAGCACGAGAAGAGGATACACCTTTTGACCCTTGGAACATGTCAAATGCCCCTACGTCATCCATCGTTGCCTCAATCTGGGCACCACATTTGGCCATGGTGCTAAAGTTGGAGATCGGTTGTGCAACCAAGAGAGTTTTGAGTGGATGTTTGAGGGTACGGATGAAGGTTGTCACTTGTTCCTCTTCCGGTAAAGGGGTGCTCATTTTTTCGGCCATTTCTCTCCACCGAACAGAGTATTCGATGAAAGACTCATTATCCCTCTGTGACATCTTTTCTAGGTCTACCCTTTGTGGGACTAGGTTAACATTATAGGAGTACTTGGCCAAGAATGTCTCGCACAGACCTTCCCATGTCCTGACTTTGTTGGGGTCGACCTTAGTAAACCACTGCAAGGCTGCACCTTTTAAACTTTTCTGAAATAGCTGCACCAATAACTTGTCATCATATTCCAACTGGAACAACTCTCCACGGTAGACTTTCAAATGCATCTCAGGACATCCCTTCCCGTTGTACTTCTCAAAATCAGGTATTTTAAAATCATGGGGTAATTGAATCTCTGGTGCATGCACATGTCCCTGAAATCATTTGATTTGCGGGCTTCCTGAGCTGTCCTCATCAGCTCTTCCAACTTCTCAATTCTTTCTTTGTAAGCATCAGGAATCTATACTGAACTAAAAAATATGTGAGCGGATCCAGTATGGGGTTCACCACCAGCTCTGGCTTCCTCCTCCTCAAATTGGTCAATTATAGGAGGTGTGATGTGGGGTACAGGTTGTGGTTGAACAGGTAGAGGTGGCATGCCGAAAGTGAAGTTGGGTTGTGGTTGGACGGGTGGAGGAGGGATATTGAGGGTATGCAGTTGTGGAGGCTGATCAGGTGGTGGACTGTTGATAACAGGTGGCGGAGGGATAAGACTGGTAACATGTGGCGGATTGGATAGTGATGGGCCTGACACATCGGTCGATCGAGGATTTGAGGAGGAGAGAGCATGTGTTATGGCCCACATAAAATCATGCACATTGTTTTTCAGTTCTTCTATGTTCTGGGCATTCTCAACTATTCTTGCCTCAAGATTCGGGGCTTGTGGTTGTTGCGATGTCGGTGTGTCAGGGTCAGTCTCTTGGCCATCCCGAGAGTCCATGTTGCAATTGGTTGATCAGGTATCAATTGATTTTTTCTAATACGTGCTTGACTGAGGGTCCACTCCTAAAAAGATGGGAGGTGTGGAGTAAGAGTTGGAATAGATAAGAATGAGGTAAGATGCACAGTCTAATTGACATAGAGACAATGCCCCTAGTCTGGAAGCTTAATATGACATGGAAGAGGGAGGATTTTTTGATTTTTTTTATTGGGTGTGACAAGGCATATGTGATCCGATAGGGAAGACGGACGGAAGTCCGACATGCTTTAACTCAGGTTATTGGGAACTGAGGGCCTATCAGGTCAAAGTTGAGGGTAGGTCTGGCGAAGACCTATCTACTTGGGATTTGAATCCCATATGCTATGTCGAGATGCAAGGTAGGGTGTATTTTATTACAAGCACAACAAAAGGCTCAATACGTGCCCCCTAGATGGGTGTTTATCTGGACAGAGCGTCCTGATATTCCACCATGGTTGGGGGACAGGTATAGGCTGCAAGCAAGTTAGGACTTTGAGTATCCCTTCAGGTGGGTTGCTTATAGACTATACCATAGCCTAGTCTATATGTATGCATGCAGGTGTAATGCAAGGGTGTTCCTAAAAGGATAGGGTCACTTAACATCGTATATGTGACTCCCCGGTATAGAACATACCTGAAAAGGGACGATTGGTATAAGCGGGAGTGTTCAAAATCCTTCCTTGATGGTAATCACCCAGCAGGAGTAATTCCGCAGACTTTCAAAACTGTTAAGCCTCTGTCACTGAGGATAGTCATCCAGCAGCCGTAAGCGTAATAAGCCTCTCTACTGGGTTTAATGGGTCATTTACACTACAATGATATGTATGAAATGCACATTTACAAAAACACCCAAGAGATATAAAGAATTAGCAATTAATTAAGCTCTTAAGCATTTTGATTAATGTTGAGATTAATTTGGTTTAAGTTTAGGTTCCGGCTTGAACCAATTCCCCAGTGGAGTCGCTAGAGCTGTGAGCATGGATTTTTCTACCCACTTTCATATTTGTGGTTTGACTAAGAGTCGCCACCTATTCATTCTTAGGGATAGGTCCCAGATTGATTTGGATAAGGCAAATGGTCTATTAGAGTTAGGGTAAGCGGTTCGATTAAGTCCTAGGGAAGGTGTTAGGCACCCCAAGACCCTTATTTTGCAATGGTTACCTACTCCCTAAATTTAAGCCAAATTTAATCTCAATATTAATTAAAATGTCTAATTGTTTAATCAAATGCTAATCCAAGAAAGAAAGAAAGCTAGATGGGCTAGGGTCGAACCCGGGTTGGGTTGCCTACGTACTCACATTGGGGTGGGATCAGATCGAGCGTAGTTCTGGCACATGAGCCCGTGCCAAGGCTAAGGATGCGTGTGTGTGTGCATAAGGTGGTCAAGGGTCTAGCCTAGAGGCTAGGGTTTAGTTGACCGGGTTGGTTAAGTGCAAGGTCTAGGTCTAACTGCGGTTAGAAGGATGTTAACCATGGTTGAGTAGGCTAACCAAGATCTAGCAAACATGTTTTTGGTCTTTTGGTATTTTTAGATTTTTTTGGTATTTTGAGATTTTATAATGTTTTTGGTATTTTGAGATTTTATCATGTTCTTTTTTTTTAGAATTTCATATAGGTGAGATTTTGGCAAACTTAACTAAACTCAAATTTAATTCAAGAGAAAGACTAAGGAAAAGTTAGGCTAAAAGATTATATTTAGGACATAAAGAGGGATGTGCATTGTGAATAGTAAATGGTCTATTGCCAACACCTATTTTGTTGGATTGGTGTTGATAATAAATCAAATACAATTGTCTTTGATATGAGGCATTTTGGATAAAGTCCTCTTTAAGTCCTTAGGTCCTTAAGTCATCATTTATCCATTCAAAATAGAACATGAAGAAAAAAGAAAGAAATAAAAAAGTGACAAGTGAAGAAAATGAAAACTCATCATCTCCTCTCTAATGTAGTCCCTTTACACCATTATGAATGATATAATGAGATTCAACTATGAAAATTGGTGTGATGATGAGTTTCCCAAATGATTCTAGAAGAAGGACTAGAATCAAAATGAAGAAATAAAATAAAAAGAGAGGTATAGCTTTAGCTTCCACTCTCTATGGGCCTACCCATATCCACACTAGTGGGTACATATGAAAGAAAGAAATATTTACATGAGAGAAAAAATAAGACATCTTCTTTCTTTTGAGGTGGGGTCCCTCTACACCATTAGATTGGTGTAGAGAGACCCAACTAAACTTGAGAAAAGAAAGGTCTTCCCAAATTATTCTAGAAGAAGACTACAAATAAAAAAAAGATATGAAGTAAAGAAGAAGATAAAGAATAAAAGGAGGATTGCCTACTCCTCCAAGACTACTTCTTCAATGCTCCAAGAGGTGATGAGTTTTTAGAGTCCATAAAGGAAGAGAGTTAGTGAAGAACTCTAGGCTTTTAGTCCTAGAATTCTCTACACACTCTAAACCTTGGCTTCTTCTAACTTTCTTCAAGGCTAAAAAGAAATAAAAGAGGTGAGAGGAGGAAGAGCTAGGGTTTCCACTTGGGATTTTGGAGGTGGAAGAAATGGCTTGTGAGGGTCTTGTATTTATAGAGGTTTCAAGGGGTTGTGGCAATTTGGTGATTAATAGAGGGTTGGGTGAGAAGAAGGGAGGTGATTGGTTGGTCACAATTGATGTGGTTGGTGATTGGGTAATCAAAAAGGTATGTACTTGATGAGAGGTGATTGGGTGGTCAAAAGGAGTGTAAGAGAATTAATTGTTTTGTAAGAGGTATAAGAATGAGTGTAAGAGGTGTAAGAGAGTAAGGGAGGTGATTGGTTAGTCAAAAAGGTGTGTACTTGGTGAGAGATGATTGAGTGGTCAAAAAGGTG
This sequence comes from Tetracentron sinense, assembly GCA_015143295.1. Classification (NCBI taxonomy): domain Eukaryota; kingdom Viridiplantae; phylum Streptophyta; class Magnoliopsida; order Trochodendrales; family Trochodendraceae; genus Tetracentron; species Tetracentron sinense. Next base: position 15,867 of record JABCRI010000286.1, on the reverse strand, counting down.
TGTAAGCACAAAAATGGGGCTATTTGGGGTTTGAAGAAAAAATAAAAGGTCTTTTGTAGGAAAGTGGAAAGTAGGCTTGAGTTTATGGGTTTTGGACATGGGTTGAATGAATGTGGGTATGTGGACTAGATCTTATGGTTCATGGGTTGTTAGTAGATGGGTCATGGGTTATGGTTATTGGGCTTTAGCTATGACAATTGGGCTTGAGCTATGGTAATTAGGCTTTCACTAAAGCAATTGAGCTTTGGCTAAGACAATTGTGTAATTAGGCTTGGCTACTTGGGCTTGGGTACTAAAATTAAGTAATTGGGCTTGATTGAGTTGTTTGGGTATAAGTTTGGTCAAATGGGCTTGGGCCTTGGGTAAACCTTGAAGCATTTGAAGAAGTGGAAAGCGGGATAGAGGGTGCAAAAATAGGGTGCTTACAGTACCTTTTATGCTTCTTGTGGGTTCTTTACATGTCTTATGAGGTTTATCTTGTTGGCTAGTACCCGAACTATGAAATGGACGGACTTACTAGGTTCTTGTCTAGTTCTTGTCTCGTGAGTATCATGCGTATTTTCTTGTCGACTTGCTTGTGAATTTCCTTGTTTGCCTGGGAACAGATGATAATGCCTGTACCTGGTCTTAGTACATTATCATCCTTCCATTATTTCTTGATTCTTGCTTGGAGACAGATACTAGTACCCGTACCTGGTCTTAGTATACTAGTATCCTCTCGTACTCGTTTGAAATAGGTGTTAATGCCCGTACTTAGTCTTAGTACATTAACACCCTTTCATACTTGCCTTGGAAACATATGCTAGTGCCTGTACCTGGTCTTAGTACACTAGCATACTTTCATAATATTCTTGTCTTGGAAACAGATACTAGTGCACGTATCTGATCTTAGTAAACTAGTATCCTTTCATGCTTGTTATTTTACTTGGAGACAGATGTTTGTACCCGTGCCTGATCTTAGTATACCAGCATCCTCTCATACTTGTTGGGAACAAATGTTAGTGCCCGTACCTGGTCTTAGTACACTTATATCCTTCCATGTTTCGTGATTCTTGCTTGTCATGTTTTCTTGTGAGCCAGGTATGACATATCCTAGGGATATGCCCTACCCTTGACATTCATGTTAGTTTAACTTGTGAGCCAGAGGCTAGCACCCGCACATCCTTGGGCTACCAACCTCCTTGACATATGCTTATTTCTTGTTTCATTTATCATGTACCAGTACCCATGAAAACCTAGTTCATGCAAGCATGCGTGCGTGTGTGTAGCAATTGTAGTAGGTATGGTGACATACTTGAGTAGGAGGATCACATGAGCGTAGCATTTCAATTCTTAATATAATCCAATGGGAAGATAGATAGCATGTATAGTCATTAGATCAAGGTAGGCATTTAGAAAAATAACTCACTTCATGCTTTCATAATTCCAGTTCACATTTAAGCATGCTATCCAACACTTGGTAGACATCACATTTATAGTCTTTTGATTTAAGTTTCTTAGTGCATATTTTTCAACAAACACAAGGGTGTATTCATTATGTTTGAAAATGCCCTTGTACCATTATCCATCACACTACATACATCACTCCACACGGCATCCATTTGCCACAATCTACCATCCATTCGCACATTCCCATACCTTTATTCGTTTATCTTGTTTATTATAGGGGTTACATCATAACTCAATAAATGGGACGAACAACGTATAACTCAACATATTTGAGGAAGAAATCAAGGTTATTACTAAGGAAGTTAGTAGGGTGTACTAACCTTGTATAAGAGGAGAAAACCCTTGAAAAATGCCGTGGAGAACGCTGCCCTTCCGCTGTGCTTTGTAGGGTGTACTAACCTTGTACAACTCAACATGTTTGAAAATGCCCTTCCGCTATGCTTTGTAGTTATGTTTCCGCTATTATGTCCTCTATTGTATATGCTCCAGGTCTTTTGGAGGTTAGTTTGGTCAAGCAAGTCATGCAAGTATGATTAGTTGTCCAAAGTTCACTCTAATTCCTAGGGTGGGTTTTGGGTCGCGACAGCTGCACTAGCTTGGGGAAGGAATCCCACACGTGCTTGAGGGTGGATTTGAGAAATCTAAGCTTTTGGGATAATCTTGGGTTTCAAAACCCTTGATTTCTCTCAAGATGCAACCCTAGGAGAAAACCTCTCTTCCTCTCCTCTACTCTCTCTCAAAATGCTGCCCTAAGGGTTTATGAAACCCTTAGGCTCGAGCAAGCCTTTATAGGCAAGGTGGAAATGCCTCAAAAGATAAAAAAGCCCTTAATGAAATTTCTGCAAAAACGCGAAGACCGAGCGGTCGGTGGTTATGACCGATCAATCGGTTGCCTACCGAGCGATCGCTGTTCTTGACCGAGCGACCCGTCAAAAATAAGCTCTTTGGAAAAATTTTCCCATACAAAAAGTTAACCAGTCGATAGCTACTGATCGATCGGTTTTGGACCGATCGATCGCTACATTGGACCGAGCGATCGGTGCTCTGTAGGTCCAACTGTTTTGGCCATATCTTTTGACTCGTTCGTCGGATTTTGACAATTCAACTTGCGTTGGATTTGTCTTTCAAAAGCGGACATTCTTGATGTTTTAGAATTTCCAATTTCTCTCTTATTTATTAATTAGACTACTTAAAAGGCCAATTGGTTACGAAAATGCTATTCATCAAGTATAGAAAAGTCTGGGGTACTACACAACAACCATGGCATCAGTATTAAAGGGATACCAGAGGTCAAAAGAGAGAGTTCCACTTACATATTGAATAATTCATTTAACAACAAGTAAGTGTGACTCTTTGGGGCTTGCTTGATAGCGAGCATAAGCTCCGACACTAAAGGCAATGTCAAGATGACTGGTAGTGAGGTAAAGCAGACTACTAATCATACTTCAGTATGTGTTTTGGTCGACACTTTTGCCTGAAGTATCTTTGCTAGCTCATAGGAGTGCGAGCATGTTTAGCCGAGCTTATGCCAAATTTCTTTGAAAGGTCTTTGGCATATTTGGTTTGGGACACAGAAATCCCATTGCTCATTTGTTTTACCTACAGATCAAGATAGAAATTCAGCTCACCAACCATGCTTATCTCAAATTCATTCTTCGTTTGTTTAGCAAAGGAGTGTGCATGTGAGTCTGATGTGGAACCAAAGACAATATCATCAACATATATCTGAGCAATAACCGTATCATCCTTGATGTTTTTAATGAATAGGGTCCTGTCTACTCCCCCTTTCGAAAATCCATTTTCTAAGAGGTATGTATCCAGTCTCTCATACCAAGCTCTAGGAGCTTATTTCAAACCATAGAGAGCCCTTTTTAATCGGTAAACCTGATCAGGATGATTAGGGTCCTCAAACCCTTTTGGTTGTTCCACATAAACTTCCACCAGAAGAATGTCATTCAGAAAAGCACTCTTGACATCCATCTGAAAAAGTTTGAATTTGAGATGACATGCAACAACAAGCAAGATTCTAATAGACTCTATTCGGGCAATAGGAGCAAATGTTTCATCGAAATCAATGCCCTCAATCTGAGTGTATCCCTGTGCAACTAACCTAGCCTTGTTTCTTACAATGGTACCATGTTCATCAAATTTGTTCTTGAAAATCCATTTAGTACCAATAGCATTTGTATTTTAAGGCCTAGGAACTAAAACCATACATCATTCCTTGTAAACTGATTGAGCTCTTCTTGTATGACATTTATCCAATTTTCATCAGTGAGAGCTTCAGTAACATTTTTAGGTTCAGATTTAGAAGTGTAGCAAAAGTGACTAACTTCATTTTCAACTTGTTTTCGAGTTTTCACTCCACTTTCAAGGCTTCCAATAATTTCAGTTGAGGACTGAGGCCTCATAACCCTAGGATGTGTAGGTTTTTTAGGAGATGACTTTGAAGGTGATTCATCTTCTGATTTAGATATTGAAATTTTCACACCTTCATCAGCATTGTCATCCTCTAGTTGCAAGAACTCAGATCCTGAATCATCAACCACCACATTTATGGACTCCATAACAGTAGAGGTTCTCAAGTTGTACATTCGATAAGCCCTACTATTTGTGGAATATCCAAGAAAAATCCCTTCGTCTCTCCGGGAATCAAATTTACATGATTGCTCTCTATCCCTAAGGATATAGCACTTACTTCCGAATGCTCGAAAGTACTTGACATTGGGTTTCTTGTTGTACCACAGCTCATAGGGTGTCTTCCTAGTTTTGGGCCAAGTGTAGACTCTGTTAATAGTATAGCATGCAGTGCTAACTGCTTCAGCCCAGAAATGAGCAGCTAGGTTGTTGCTGTGAAGCATCACCCTAGCCATCTCTTGAAGCATCCTGTTCTTTCTTTCCACCATACCATTTTGTTGAGGCATTATTGGTGCTGAAAAATCATGCTTGATGCACGCTTCATCACCAAACTCATTGTAATTGGAGTTTTCAAACTCCTTTCCATGATCACTTCGAATACGAGTGATAGGGCATCCTTTTTCATTTTGTACTCTCAAGCAGATGTTATTGAAGTTCTTAAATGCATCCGGCTTCTCTCTTATGAATGCCACCCATGACATCCTTGAGAAATCATCAACCATCACTAGGATATATCGCTTTCCTTCTAGACTTTCAGTTCGAGTTGGACCCATGAGATCCATGTGTATTAGTTGTAGTGGGTGTGAGGTAGCGATATTTGAAGCATTCTTGTGTGGGCTTTTAATTTGTTTGCCAATTTGACATGGCCCACACACAGCAGTAGAGGGCTTCCCTAGTTTTGGCACAGCTCTCACACGCTCGTGTTTTGAGAGTTTGCTTAGGTCTTTGAAATTCATATGACCTACCCTCCTATGCCACAGTTCAACTTCTTCAACTTAAGCCCTGTTGTACATTTGAGAAGAACCAACACTAGGAATTAAACCATAACAATTGTCAGTAGTTCTTGACCCTTCCAAAACACACACACCTTTGTCATTCATAACAGAGCACTTGTTGTTGGTAAAGTGGATAGCATGGTGATCATCGCACAATTGACTTATGCTAATTAGATTAGCTTTCAGTCATTCTACAAACAAGACATTCTTTAGTTTAGGAATGCCTGGTGCTTGAATGACACATTTTCCTTTCACAAAGGATTTGCTTCCATCACCAAAAGTAACAGTCCCATCTGAGCATTCCTCAAGGTGAGTAAAGAGGGACTTGTTACTAGTCATGTGTCTGGAGCATCCACTATCGAAATACCATATGTCAGAATTTTGGGCTTTTAAAGTGGTGTGGATGACAAGGCATTTTAGATCATCCTTTCTCACATAAATAAACTTAGACTTTTGGGGAACCCTATTGTCTTTGTTCACTTCATTTGTAGGCATGACCTTCTTTTTGTTAGATCTCCTATTCTTTCTTCTTTTCTGGGTGAACCTTGCATTTTGGTCCATCTTATTACCTTCTTAATGATGAGCATAAGAAGTGTCACGACCATATTGTGTACTAGAGAGTTGAGCAATTTTCATCACTTCTTCACTCAAACTCCTAGACTTTTCTGCTAAGGCTTGAATTTGCCTTTGGAGATTCCCTTGATGTTGTGCTTGATTCCAAGAACCATTTCGAGGATTTCTCCTAAAGGCATTGCAGTTAGGTCGAATGTGACCCTTCACTCCACAATGGTGACAAGTGGGAATGAACCTAGAAGGAGGAGATCTGTTAGCCTGGGACTGAACTTTTGTTCTCTCAGTTTCAATTGAATTTTTACCTTGTCCAGAATTGACAAAATTTTGGTACAACTGAGAGTTTGGCATCCTGGATGTTGATCCTGAGGAGTTGGAACTCACAAATCTTGGATTTTCATGTATTGGTTCAAATGTTGCAGTAGACATTGTTCCGACATTCAAAGGACCGGATGGTCTGGTTGGATGTCCTATGCTGGACATGTTTACTATTGAGCGCTACATGCTAACTAGTTTATCCAAGATTTGAGTGTTGCTAAGGAGTCTAGCTTCTTTTTCGAGTTCAGTTACTTTCTTAGCTAGCCCATCCTTAACTTTCAGAATATCAAGAAATTCCTTTTCTAAAAATCTAACTTTTTCAATAAGGTTATTTCTTTCATATTCCAATTCTGAAATTCGAGTCTTTGACTCTTTAGATACACTCATGGAGTTATCTTCCTCAGTTTCTAGAACCTTGATCCATTTGGATAAAGAGACATTTTCTTCCTTAAGGTATTCTAGTTTGGATACCAGTTCAGCCTTTTCATATTCAAGCTGAGATACTAGAGCATTCTTCCCTTCTGCTTCTAGTTTGCAAGAGTCTCTTTCTTGTTGGGTAAATTTAAGTTGTTTGTTCAAAGAGATCTTAGCTTTCTTTAGCTTAAGGCTTTCAGAAAATAACCTTTCATAGGCTTTGTCCATATCTTCATCAAACTTAGAGACAGTGTGACTCTGATCATGATCTTCACTAGACTCACTCACTTGATTTTCATCACTCTTCTCTTCATGAGTAGTGGGAGGATGGTCTATCTCTGATAGGGTGACAGTGAAAGCCATGTGATTTTCAGATTCCTCATTTGAGGTAGAGCTTTCAGATTGTTCTTCATCAGAAGCACTGTCATCCCATATGGCATTCATCACCTTTCCCTTAGTCTTCTTCTTGTTAGGGCAATCAGGTGAAATATGACCATAGCCTTTGCATTCATAGCATTGAATGCCATGAGATTTATTGTCAGTTCCTTTGGGGACTTTCTTGTTATCCTAAGGTTTTGACTTTGGCTTTTCAAGAGGTTTTCCTTCTGGTTTAGGCTTGAACCTTCTATTTGTTTTCAGATATTTTTGAATTTTTTTAACAAATAGAGCCAATTCCTTCTCTCCCAACTCAGCATCACTGTCATCCTCATCCAAGGTCTCCTCGACAGTTTTCAAGGCTATAAATTTGTTAATCTTGGATGGTCGAAGATTGAATTCGTAGGTTTGCAGTGATCCGACCAATTCCTCAATATTGAGAGCATCAACATTCTTGCTCTTCTCGATGGCAGTGACCTTAGATTGAAACCTTTCCGGTAAAGATCTAAGAATTTTTTTGACAATTTTGGACTTATTGGTTTTCTCACCCATGTTGAAACTGGAGTTGACAATATCACTTAGTTTAGCATAGAATTCATCAAATGTGTCATTGTCCTCCATTTTCAGATTTTCAAATTTTGTGGTGAGAATTTGAAGCTTAGAGATCTTGATAGTGGTTGTACCTTCATGAGTCATTTCCAAAATATCTCATGCCTCCTTTGCTGTTTCACATGAAGAGATTCATCTGAATTCTTCAACAGTGACTGCAGTAAAGATTGCATTGAGACCTTTCGTGTTCCAACCACTTGTCTCGAGCTCTTCTTTGCTCCAATCCTTGGTGATTTTAGTGAGAATGACATCACGTAGAATATTCACCGGTGGAGTCCATCCATCCTGAATGGACATCCAGATTCTCTCGTCTATGGATTTGAGAAATGCTCTCATTCAAGCTTTCCAATACGCATAATTTTTCCCATCAAACAACGGGGGACGAGAGATGGATCCACCATTTCTTAAAGTAGTCATTGACTTAAGGATAGACACAAGATCCCACTTAAGGGATTTAACCTTATGAGTGTACCTGCTCTGATACCAATTTGTTGGGCGCGGAAGCGGTGATGCTATCATGGGTATTCTCGAGAAAATATGACAAACACACAATACACAAGATATATAGTGGTTCACCCAATCCAGGGCTACGTCCACTCTACAAACCGGTCCAGATATACTTCCACTAATTAAAGAGAAGATTACAAGAGAGAAGATAAACAAGAATACACACACTCAAGGACTCTGCCACAACCCTTGAAAGGTTCTTACACAACTCACAATTCTTTGTTCACTCTCTCAGCCCAAATCTGACCTAAACCCGAATCCTTTTAGGACAAAGGAAACACAAAACCCGAACCCTTCAAAATCGAACCAATACTCTCCACCATGAGAGCACACCGAGATAAAGCCATGAGAACACTCTCCTCTCTTGAGAGCTAACAAGGGCTTTCCAAGAAAGATCTCCCGTTCTCCATGGAAGCCCAACCCACACCTCACATCTTGCTTTCTCTCCCTCTTAAGGTTCTTACTTTCTGGGTTATCTCTATAAGCCTCCACCCTAGGCTTATTTATAGCCACAAAACAATCCCACACTAATTAGAATTTTCCCAAAACTCATCTCCATAAAAGAGGCAACTTCCTTTTTCAAAATAGGAGTCTCCCAAATGCAACTCAAAATCCAGTTGTCTAAAACGCGTCGACCACCGATCGATCAGCCATGCTTGGCCGATCGATCGCCCATGTTAGGTTTGCTCTATTTGAGCCAAAAAACCCCACAAATCTTCACCTTGGCGAGAATGTCGTGAACACCCTTTGATGTGCCATCTCACTTTAGCAACATAAAATTTTCTTTAAATCTTGTGTAAACTCCACCGCTTCGCAGGAAAAACTCTACCTCGAACAACGGCTTCAAATTTTGTCAAAAATTTCGCAACCTCGATAGCCTTGTAAATCTCAAATCTACAATCCCAAAACTTGAATACAAGCTCTGATACCAATTGAACATAAGCTCTACTTCAATTTTCTTTTCCAATTTTAATTTTAGACAATCACACATAAACAATCTCACTTGAACACACAAGATTTTTACGTGGAAAACCCTTTTGGGAAAAACCATGGGACCTAGAGCAGCACAAAATTCACTATGAGTAGATTTGAACAATACAAGACTCGAATCTTACCCAACCGGACACGACACACAGTTCCTCGGTATTGATTCCTTAGCTTGCAAACCACGAACACAGCATGTTCGATCCCCACAACAGCAGCTCCGGTTCCTCAGCGGCCAATCTTACTCAAAGTGATCAACCATGGTTTCTGAAGACCAATCTCTATCCTTGACGGCTTTAGCTCAAGCTAACCAATGCTCACAGTAGAGCATACAGTGGGTTTTAGGGTTTGTGGAAGCCCTAGGGTGATCTCTTAATGATTAAGGATCATCTAATGTAAGTTTGAGAAAATATGCTTGAAAACTTTGCACAACCTAGAGGCCAACTAATGGAGATGAAGATCAATGAATCCAAGAGCCCTTATTTTTCTGGATAAAGTGAGACTTGGCAATATAAGACTATCTTGAGGTGCTTTTGTTTGTATTTGTTCTTTTGTATGGTTTTTAGGGGTAAGGTTTTGTGTCCTCCACGCTTTCTTTGAGTTTTGTTAGGGGTAAGGTTTTATGTCCCCCCCTTTTTTTTGTCCTTTTAGGGGTAAGGTTTTATGTCCCCCCCCCCCCCCATATTTTTCTTATCTAATAAAATGGTAGGGGTCTGCCAAACCCCCCACTCCCTCCGAGTGGTTTTTTTTTTTTTTTTAAAAATATTGAAAATATCAACTTCGATAAAGACCATTTTACCAAAAAGCACTAGTACTGGATTTAATATCTCAGTTTAACAAGTATCACTTTGATATCATTATCTCTAATTAAGGAGTGTGGATTCCTTATTGAGTGTTTACACACTTCTCCAAACATTGTGTACATGACCTAATGTACCCGGAGTTATTCTTATGTATTGGACATTGCCGATTGACACATCAAAGCCATATAGATAGATGTCTGAGAAAATGTTAACCTCTCAGGTCGAAGGATAATTTTTCAAATGGATAACCCTAATACAATCTGACAGTGTATTCCATAGGTTATCCACTAGTGACCCCGTTCTGTCGCGACCCAAAATACCCCTTGGGAGTTAGGGATATTTGGCTCGTGATGTGCCATATCCAATACCAAGCCATCCTGTAATAATATCAAAGGCATGACATAATGAAATCATAAAGTAATGCGGAAGCTTATATCAAAGTGCGAAGTGTAACCCAAAATTTTTCTTTTCTGTATGTACTCTGTATTCCAAGTTTTATACAATACAAAACTCCAAATAAGAATAGACAAGCCTACTCATCAAATAGAAAATGTAATGTCCTCTCACTCTCTCTTAGTAGTCACCTTGATAGGAAAGTAGTCAAAGTCTCTCGCCTCCACTAGAGGCTCCACTACTGGCTCCACATGTGGCTCCTCCTCGCTATAGTCCTAAACTATCCAAGGACCTGGGGGACAGATGTCAAAGGGAACACGTGTACCTACTGACATGAATGTACACTAAGCACAGAATACTCAACGAGCAAAACTACTAGCTACAAGTGTTATCATAATCATAATATTACATACAATTGCGTAAAGGAATACTAATCATAAAATTCATGCTTAAAACCCTGTCTTGGAAAGCTTTCATAAAACTTGTTCTTTTCATGGAAAACAAACCGTCTTATACATGCTTATGGATTCTTATGAATGCTTATGAGTCTTCTGTTTTCTTATGAGTTCTTGTGAGCTTTCGAGTTTTGTAGCCTTTCTTGTGAGCTTACGATTGTTCTATGAGCTTTGTAAATCCAAAATGTTTTGGCAAATTCTGTGATCAAAGTATAGGTCTAGGGGGTTCATTGTAAAAGTCTTCTTATTATGCTTTTTATAATCAAGTGGAATTTAAACAAGCATGTAGGGTAGTTGATCTAAAATTTTCGTTTTTACGAAACTAAAAAATCACGTGCTTTAGTCGCGTCTTTAATTTCATGACTTCTCATTCATGCATTTTGTAAACAATGGCCTACAAACCTTTTACCGTCATTATTTCATGTGTTTCCGTGTCATGCATTGCATCAAACACCTTGCATACGAATTTTCATAGGCATTTATTCGTGTCTTTATATTCCTACATTTCTAACACCTAGGGAGTGTATTTATTTAAACAATGTTCCTTCAAGTTTCATCACCCACATTCATCATAACTTATCATCTAGGTATTTTTAGGAAAACATAGTTCCTTCACAATTGAAACACAAAACAACATAATCATGTTTTCAAGAAAATCTAGGTGGATACAAGTTTACTAGTAAGGGTGTACTAACCTTTGAAAAACCTTGAGGGAGAAAAACCTTGGTTGGAACACCCCACTTGTAGAGGAGATCAACGTGAAGAGAATGCTCCAGCTGATGAGGGAAAGGATTACCGTGAGACCCCGTGATCAATCCAGAACCTCACTTGAATCCTCCCCAAATCCCTCCTCTTCTCTTTCTCTCTGCAACTCCCTCTAGTTTTAGGGTACCAAAAACCCTCCAGGTAACCTCCTATGTATAGGCAAAGGGAGAAACCCCTAAAACTTTTGTAAATAAAAAGCGGGTTCACATACGATCGTCGTAACCATTATAGAAGTTTGGCCCATTTCTGAAATTCTAACGATCGAGTCATAGATATCTACAATCCGGTTGTAGGCTGTACGATCATTCGTAACGCTGGAGAACATTTTCCCGTTTTCCGATTTTGTATTTCTCGCATAACTTTTGACTCGTTCGCCTCGGATTTGACGATTCAACTGCGTTGGGATTCGTCTTTCGAAAGAACATTTCTGGCATTTAACTCTTCCAATTCTTCTTTATTTCTGACCAAATTACCCCTAAAGCTGACTGGTCGGAGAATGGTTTTTAGTACTTGGAGTATTCAACTATCTGACTAGGAATCCTCATTTTATACTTAGGGTACTTAAAATTTTCTCATCATAGAAGGAAGATTAGAAAGGCTTAAAGCCATCGAAACCAGTTCACAAACATGGACAAAAGGTCTGGGGCTCTTCATCCTCCCCCCTTATAAAATTTCTGTCCTCAATTGGGACTTTGGTACTCAGTGGGGATACTTAGCCCACACTCAGCTTGACTCTGTCACTATTTATGCTAAGGACACACTAATCCTTCGTCACCCAACCAAACTAGCACTTGCTTGTTCGCGAAGGCCGTATGTTTTCATGTTAACTAAACCCCCTGAAGTAAGAACACTTACGATAACCATAATATAATATGTTTATACACGTAGCAACATACTGTATATAACATTACAACATTCCCTTACACAACACATTTTCTACTGAGCACTTCACCTACATTTGTGGTGCTGAGCATCAACCCTGGCATGAACAACTTACCCTAGCTCCCTAATAGGTGACTGTGAGACTACGGAGGCTTTCTTCCTCCGAGGTTGAGCCAGAGCGACGTGATGGCAACCTCTGCTCAGTGCCTTTATCACTAACATTGGACACACCTACCAAAATCTCCGACATTGCCTCACGCCGAATTCTCCCTCCCCCAAAGGGTACAAATCTCATACAGAGCAGGTGGAAGGCTCATATTCCATAGCCTATATGGTGTGGGGCAAGTTGCCTGAGTGGTACTGCCGTGAAGCATGAAGCACAATGAGGACCCATGGTTCGGAAGAGATCTGGATGTCGGTCCTATGTCCAGAGGTTTTTGTATGAGCCGTCTATCCCTCTTCTCTGGCATCTACCTATGCTTCTGCAATCAATGGTTCTATTCCATCGAGAATACCGGAGGCCTCATCCTCAAAATGCTTCGATCCCGCCTGTGCTCGTTTGGAGGAGTACGGGACTAGTGCTGTAGCCGGCGCAGGAGTGCAGTTGCATGCCTGCGAGCATAGCTAAGGTCTCATCTATCTACCCCACGACGTGTGTAGGTCAGGTGCTCTTCTCCCTACCGAGAGTTTCCACTCTATTCCTCTAGTAGGGAACTGTGACCCCGATTACCACTCTTATGATTGAAATCCTAATAACAGTAGCGATCATGAACCTATCTTTGAATATAACTTTAACTGTGACCCATTTCCTAACAATCACAAATTTTCTGGTAAAAAATAAGTACATGGCAGCTACAATAAATTTGTATATCTACCAATAATGTTTCCTCGCTTACGACACCAAGTTCGGTTAAAATTTCAACCGTTTTGACTAATACTAACCTTTAGTCTACACTTGAGAGCAATAACATAACCTAAATAAGCGTGTTGTATATAATCCAAGTACACCCCTACTAGTATCGTCTACTTTGGTTTTTCCCTAGCAACTAAGTTCTCATACTTGTTTTAAGGTATCACCAAGTAGATACTTAACACCTAACCAGTGGTAAAACTAGGATACGAGTATTTATACCTTGATTATTTTAGTATATCCTCTTAATCTTGGTGACATGTATATCTTCTTTGGACATATTATGCCCTTGAAATCCAATAAAGACTTTTCTATTTTAGAGATAAAGCATCAATATCACACAACCAACATAAAGGGTATGTATATTATTGTACTGTCGCATATGATGAAGACATCAAGTGTTCATAGGTACTTGTATAAAATCCTGCCAAGTTGCGAGGAGATATATGATTTTTCCTTTCCTTGTAAACCTAATATTTTTCAGCCTCTATAAGTACTGGTGGGTCCCCGTCCTTTCACATGGCTTGCAACATGTGTGTTCTAGAAGATTGTGATGGTAGTCTCATTCACAGAGAGTGGTACTCTTGACTAACATGAGTATATGTAGCAGTACATAATGCTGAACAGGGTCTCGAGTTGGATACCCTATGAATCCACGTCAGATTGTTTTTAGGGTTTCGCATTTGAACAATTTTCCTTAGACCTGAGTTAACATCTTCTCAACATTTTCTATATGGCTTGATGTGCCAATCGGCAATGTTCCCATACCCAGGACTAACTCCGGGTACGTTGGGTCCTTGTACACAATGTTTTGAGAAGTGTGTAAACCTCAATAAGGAATCCACACTCCTTAATGGGTGATAATGATATCAGTGACACTTGTGAACTGGCCAGTAATCCATTACTGTGGTTTTTTCGGTATACTGGTCTTATCGAAGTTGATATTTTATTATTGAGAATTTAATATCAATATATATATGGTCAGTTCTTTCTATGTTTCTCAAAAGGTGTTGGAGGTTCCAGTTCCTTGACCGGTACTCATGAAAAGGGTTCTATTTATAAGATAGGACTAGACATGGAGATTGTTCCATCCCGAACTTACAATGATATCGGAAGGTGGAAGGATTTATTTGTAAATATATGGTGGATATGTACTTACAAGCATTCTCGAATTTCTGAGGGTTAATCTCATGTGGTTAATTGGACATTAATTGTGATTGGTGAGTCCAGGATAGAGACCAATTCTATAATCCTAATGATATGAAAGGTGTTTTTCTTAGTAACAATTCTTCAACCAAAAGGTGAAGTACTTGTCCCCAACCGTAAATAGGAATCCCTTTTAGATCCCACCAAAAGGACCTTCTTAAATGATTGATTTACTTTATAATTAAATTAATTAATTTCCTCTACTAATCACTAATGGTAAAGTGAAGCTCAAAAGTGGAATCACATTATATGAAAAACTAATAGGTAGGACCCATTGGAATTCATTATAAAGAATAATTCTAGTGACCAAGAGGTTTGGAAACCCTTTGGCGTGTTGGAGTGGGCCCCACCTAGGTGACGCACTTTCCAGGAGTAATAATAATTGTTATTATTTTAATTAGGTTCTAATAGCTAATATCCTATTAGATTAAGGTATTTATTTTATTACTAAAAGATTCCTATTGTTAGGGAGTCCGTAGTATTACTAATCAAGATTTCCTTATTGGCTAAGGATAATATTCGTTAATAATGGCATAAGGTTGGTTTTCTTTAAGATTAATCCTACTTGGATTAGGAGAATAATCAATACGAGAAACTATTGAGGAATCCTAATTGATAGGATAAGGTTAATGAGTTATCTGGAGTACAATTCAAGCAACCAGGGGAACTTATATCAAGAGGATTGGATACCCAGCCCTTTAATTATATATTATTCTCCAAATTTTTTCTTCTCTCCCTCTCCTCACGTTCACGCCCAACCCGCGCCCCCTTTGAGGGTACGTCACCCTTCCCCTCTTCCTTTTTGTTTGGTTTTGATCGTATGATCAGAAAAAGTTGCTTGAAGATCAAGATTGGATCTGTTTGATCAAGAAAGGTTCTTTGTATTAAAGAAAAGAAGAAAAGATAAAGAGCATGGAATTTGGAAGACCCATTACTTCCATGAAGAAAGCTTAAGGAAAAAAAGGTTCGTGTGAATCGACAGGAACCTTGAACTTGTGAAGTTTTTTGCGATTACTAATTCAACTGGAGTGACTTTAACATTTCAACGTCTCCAAAGGTGAATTTTATTCTAACCTCAGTGAATAAAATCATTAGAATCTTAGTCAGATCTTGGGAGTCGATGTATGCCCCCCAAGACTGTTTTCTAAATAAAAAAGAGGCATACTGTCAAGCTTCTAAGATCTACATGTTCATGCATCTAATCAATAAGAAGTTATGATATATGTGTGTTTCATGGCCATGTATAAAATGTTGTGCCATGTAGGAAAATGTATCTGTGATTGATATCAGATCCTTATGCCATGCATGATGCTATGCGATGTATGATGCTTATGTCATGTATGCATGCGATGCATTTATTGTATGCATGCATGTAGGAAGTGTTGATATGTGTGATTATGTCCTTGTAGTTATAATTTATTTAATCCGTTTGGACTTCGCATCAGTCCTAGGAACATGCTAGCAAGTGTGACGCGACATCTGTATAAGTGACTTTTGAACCGATCACTGAGTCTAGAACATGCTCGGAATTACGCACATCTTGTCTGAAACGTGCATACATATATCGAGCTCGTCCAATCAATTGGGATTGAGCCTTGGGTCCTAGACCGTGCGGCAAATAATTTGCATCTGTACCTAGAATTATGCCAGACATCCCAGAGTTGGTTAGAAATATATTGTATCCGTATATATCCTACTAGTCATGGGGTTCTTGCACTCACAGGGGCTTATATCATAATTGGGATGTACGAGTGATGCGTAGTTGTGATGTAAGACACCTTAAGTATCGTTTAAAAAATCATTACACGGGATGC
>JABCRI010000285.1:0-34038 GCA_015143295.1 Tetracentron sinense | reverse complement strand
AATTGGATATTGAAATTCTCTCCTTTAATATATGTAATTGTCATCTTTTGTATTTTATTTTCAATATATAGACGGATTGTCAACCACCCCAGATTCCTTTTTTCCTCTTTTCTGTTTTGCTGACTATCTAAATTGAGAGTCTCTATTCCTCAAAAGATAGAGAGAGAAGTGGGTTTTTAGGATTAATTGGGGGGGGGGGGGGGGGGGGGTGGGTCTTCTTTGAATTTATCTGTATTCGTAAGAAGCCTTGAGTACCTGTCTAGCTGTTCCATTTTATCTCCTTGATTCAAATCTATTAGCCAATAATCAGGTCTCTGCTGCTGTTAAATACTAAACTGATATCTCTAGTTTCCCTTACTGCTGAAAGGATCAAGTCTACTTAAGTCGTTTTATAGTAACGCCTCTACCTCTTAACCCTCGGCGTTTTGGCTCATTATTTCAAGTCACAGAGGGACCCATTGATGGCATTCCCCTCAAACCACATACAAATGCCCCTCACACCTACTCATCCCCACAGCCTACTTGAGACCAAACCCCTATGTACTTCCTTCTTCACCTTTCCTTCTAGTGTGCTGGTTGGTTTAAAGCTCTTATATTCCCACATATCTCTGATTATACCTTCTTCTCACCCCTCGTCCCTTCATCCAACGAAAATTTGTAGAAAGAAGATATGAGTCAGTATTAAAGAAAATGCCACGAAAAGGTGAAGGGTATCAGCGAGCCTCCGCCAAGCTTCACATAATGAATTTTTGCTTGTAAATTTCCAAAGCTTCCCCTGTTCGGAACACAACTCCCGACTGGCTTAATCGTTGTGCCTTTATGTTAGGCGAAGGACCGACAACGATTTGTGACCCAACAGCTTCCTGTCTCACCCGCTATTCAGAATTTTTGTTGAGAGGCCTACAGAGTTTGGGGTTGTGGTAGCAAAGAATTGCTGTGGTGCCCTTTGTAGTGTCTCTACTTTCCATAGTCTTAATGCTGCTGTGAAATGTCGGTCCATTGGGCATTTTGATCCTGGGAAGCTTTGGTTGAGGAATTCCTGCTTTCTTTAATTAAGGGAGGAGGCGGCTTTTTTCGATCCCCATTTAAGCAGTCAACGTGATTTCGTTATCCCTGGTATGCGGTTGATGAACGTCCAGGACATGTAGAAAAAGCATGTAATCCAATGCTCGAGCTCTACCCAATGGTTTATTGCACTCGGTTGGTGAATGATCTTCTCCACAGGAATGCTGCAATTTCTCCTAGTTTGCACAAATTGTCAAACTATATCTGCTTGTCAATAGCACTTGTTTATTGAGTTCAATAAACATTACAGTAGTCTGCTTTTTCATTCTCATGTTTAACTTATGGCTAGTCGTGTAGGACATGCTTCATCCGAATTGTTCCGGTGAACATTTTTTCTATAAGGATTGTACAGACGTTCTGTCAGAAATAATAAAAGATCATCTTTGTTCTTTCCTGCCAATATGCTAGAGTCATAGCTTGCTCCTATCCAACTTTTTACGTCAAGAGCTGCTTCTTCTCCTTTAGGACTTAGTTTATACAGATATTTGGGGCCCTTTCCAGCTCCTCTTCTTTCTCTAGTTCTAACTTCTGTGCAAGAATATTTCATTCTCTTTGTGGATGAATATCGCTAGGTACACTTGGTTTATTCCCTTTACAAACTAAAGATCAAGCTTTAAAGACCTTTATACAGTTCAAACAATTGGTGGAAATCAGTTTGAAAAGAAAAATAAATGCTTACAATCTGACAATGGAGGAGAGTACAGGTCGTTTACCAATTTTCTCAATACTAATGGCATCTTACATAGGTTCACTTGCCCGTATACATCTCTGCTCAAAATGGCAGGGTTGAAAGGAACCATCGCCATGTAGTTGAAACAGGTTTAGCTATGCTTGCACATGCCTCTATGCCTCTTAAGTATTGGTTCTATGCTTTTCAAGCAGCTGTCTATCTCATCACCCAGATGCCTACCCAGTTCTACGTATGCCTCTCCTTACTCACTCTCTATCATAA
This sequence comes from Tetracentron sinense, assembly GCA_015143295.1. Lineage (NCBI taxonomy): Eukaryota > Viridiplantae > Streptophyta > Magnoliopsida > Trochodendrales > Trochodendraceae > Tetracentron > Tetracentron sinense. The sequence continues at coordinate 32,021 of JABCRI010000285.1, read as the reverse complement.
GAATCCAGATTACATGTTAATGAAAGTGTTTGGATGTCTTTGCTATCCTTCATTCGACCTTATACAGTCCCCATAAGCTACAGTTTCGTCATCGAGTGAAATGTCTGTTTGTTGGGTACAGTTCTTATCACAAGGTTTACTTGTTTTTAGACTACAATTCTGGGCACATCCCTGGTGGTGGCGAGTCTATGTTACTATAGACTGTTATTTTTGATGAAAATGTCTTTCCTCTTGCTTCTACAGCGTTGTCACGTTCTGAACTTGGGTTTCCGACACTCCAGCCCTGGTACTTTCCCATTTTTTAGGACCTACTCTGCCAACTTCTGTTTCCTCTGACTCTACTGTTGACTGTTCAATTCCCAGTCCAATACTCAACTCAGAAGATAGATCAACCACACCCTCGAACAGAATGGTTTCTAAAGGACTCAAGACTACAGCTCAAACCAGTTATGATCATACAACCCTATGAAGGACCTCGTAAGATGGGTAACGAGATCTCAACATGGAATTTTCAAGAAAAAGAAACTTTTTGTAGCTGAAAAAGCAAAGGAGCCCACTACTGTTAAGCAGGCATTGAAGGATTCGAATTGGACAGCAGCTATGGATAAAGAGTATGCTGCCTTGATCAGAAATAATACATGGGATTTGGTTGATCCCCCAACAGATGTTAATGTAATAGGTTGCAAGTGGGTGTTCAAGCTAAAGTACGAAGCAGATGGCAGTATAGATAGGCACAAAGCAAGATTGGTTGCTAAGGGGTATAATCAAACACATGGTTTAGACTACTTTGAGACTTTCAGTCCAGTAGTTAAACCGGCCACAATCCGAATTGTTTTAACTCTTGCTTTGTCTTCAGGATGGGTTGTAAGGCAGCTTGATGTGCAAAATGCTTTTTTGAATGGAGACCTCGAGGAGCGTGTATATATGTCTCAACCACCTGGTTTTATTCATTCCCAATTCCCTCATAAAGTGTGTAAACTTAGAAAGGCTCTTTATGGTCTTAAGCAAGCACCACGAGCATGGTTTACCAGATTGAGTAATGTCCTTTTGTCAGTTCCAGGTCTGATAACTCTATGTTCTTGCTTTTTGGACAATCTTCCACTCTTATTGTGCAGGTTTATGTAGATGACATTCTCATAACAGGAAGTTCAAAGGCACAGATAGCAGATCTTATAGCCAAATTAAACTCAACTTTTGCTCTTCGCGACCTTGGCTTACTGACTTACTTCCTTGGTATTGAGGTTTCATATGACAGCAACTCTATGCACTTGTGTCAAACAAAATACATTTCTGATCTTCTTGACAGAACTGATATGAAGGATTGCAAACCAGCAAAAACACCAGGTGTCGTAGGGAAGAGTTTGTCTAAATATGATGGAGACTTGTTTGAAGATCCCACCAAATACAGGAGTGTTGTGGGGGCTCTCCAATATGTTACTCTTACACGTCCTGATATCTCGTTTGCTGTGAATAAAGCATGTCAGTTCATGCAATCACCAACAACAGCACATTGGTTGTCTGTGAAGCAAATTTTAAGGTATCTACGGGGGACAATGCAAGATGGGATCAAATTACAGGCTTGTGATCATCTTCAGATTCAAGCATATACGGATGCTGACTATGCTTCAACTCCTGATGATAGACGCAGTTCAAGTGGCTACTGCCTCTATATGGGAGAAAATCTGGTCTCTTGGTCTGCTACTAAGCAAAAGGTAGTTTCTAGGAGTAGCGCAGAATCTGAGTATAGGGGCTTGGCTATTGCAGCAGCAGAAATCGTATGGACTTTGTTTCTCTTGCAGGAGTTGTGTGTTCCTCAACATCACATTCCTTTGCTTTGGTATGACAATGTTAGTTCGAGTTATATGGCCTCTAATCCTGTTTTCCATGCTAGGTCCAAGCATATAGAAATTGATTTGCATTTTGTTAGAGATCAAATAAAGAGAAACAAGCTGCAGCTCCAATATATTGCTAGTGAAGATCAAATTGCTGATTTGTTCACAAAACATTTGCCAAGCTCAAGGTTCTTCTCACTTCGCTCCAAGCTTTGCATAGTTCCTTGCCCCTTTCGCTTGCGGGGGGATGAAAGCCAAGATAATTTAGATGAGTCTTCTAGAAACTCTTGTAACAGCCATAGCACCAGCTCAGCAGATTAGTTATGCTAGCTGGAATCCGTTTAGAGTTAGTTACTTCTTAACCATTTATGGTTGTGTAATGGTTCTCTGAACTAAGCTGTAAATCAAACTGTATATAATAGAAGTTGTTATAATCTCTTACTTACTGTTTTTGAGAAGAGATTTTTCATATTTCCATTTTTTTCTCAGTTTGTTTTTCTCTACTCATTTTTTCTGCAAAACCTTAAATCTGGATGAAGATATCAAATCCACAGCCCCAAGCCACACATGTAATTTTGAGTTTTTGAACCAAATCTTCTCCCCCACTTTAATTCTTTAAGAACTAAGTTTTGGATAAAGAAATCAAATCTGTAGCCCCATGCCATACATGTAACTAAATGTCTATTGAACGAAAGCTACCTAATTCACATTCCAATTTGATCTACATTGTTCCTATTTCGCCGCATTCTCTGTGAAACTTAGCAGAAATTGACTTTAGTTTGACACTTAATTGCTAAATCACATAAGAATTGGCAGGGTCACGAGGAATTTAGAGAAATATGCATTGAAATGTAATCTTTATCGTGTTATTGCTGTGTATAGTTGAAGAAAGAACATTTAAGGATTTGATTATAGAAAGCTGAGTGGGAATGTTTCAGATAAGTAGATCATCATCCCTTAATTCATTGTGCTGCTCAGGTACTTCTGGGGTTGTTGCAATCTATCAATAATGAATAAATTCAAATAACACAGTTCATCTGGGGTTGTTGCAATCCATCCAATTGGGATGCAAATAAGGTAGCTTTGGTTCAATAGACCTGTAATCACATGTATGGCTTGGGGATACAGATATGATTTCTTCATCGAAAACTTAGGTCTTAGAGAATTAATGGGAAGAAAGGAAATTTGATTTGTTCATCCAGATTTAATGTTTTGCACAATTAAAGGGTAGAGAAAAGCATAAAGGCGTAATACTTTATCTTGCCTCCACAAAGGATTACAAGATGGCATAACATTTAAAGACTAGCATATGTGGGATTAAGTCTCAACTTAGAATGCTTAATATAACCATCATATGAAGTACAAAAATTACAAATTATTGGCAGTGTTTTTGGCCAAGACCAAACAGAGCTTGTGGTTATTACTCAAGACATCGGATGAGATAGGTGACAGTGTTTTTGGCGATTGTCTCTCAGTTATATGCACTTCTGTGGCTGATTTCTCATTGCTGGTCTCTGAAAATTCTTACAGGAGCATCCTTGATTTTCAAACTTAAAACAGATAATTCTCTCTTTTACATCACCCTTTCTAGTACCCCCTGTATATATATATATTAAAATGGTTTTATTCTGGTTGTCGCACTTATGTTAGATTTGTGGCGACAAACTCACCCATTAAAATTTGCAGTCTCAGGATAAGCCAATTACTCTATGTATCTAATGAAATAAAAGATTTCAGTGCCATAACCCCTTTTTTGCCTCAGGTTCACAAGAATGTGTTTGAGTGTTAAAATTTTCCCATTATAAACCAAATCCTAATAAAACACTTCAAGAAGGCCAATGAACTTAAAATGTTTAATATAATCATCATATTTATAGGTTTCTACTTTCTAAAGACTATCCACATATTGGAAACAACAAAACAAATTGGTAGAGATGGTCGGCATAGATAATGGAATCACAAACTGCCGACATAGATTTAGTGCAAGAACACTTGAATGGGTTCAAAACCACCTCTAGATTTACTAACTCAAACTGCCCATGACAGCATTCCCCATCACTTATTACCTCTTAGAAATTAGAGATGCTACCTGGCACCAGCATCCCATTTCCTTGGTCAACTTAGAGAAGAGGGATCATTTCAGATATGTGAGGATAGGAATGTGGACAGAACTGCAGCAGAGGTGGTCACATCACTATTCTTTAATTAAATTTTAGATAAGTCTTTACTGACTAATTACCATCTGAAAGCATTTTTTATATCCAATATTTAGTTGGTTTAAGAGTTCCTGAATCTAATAGAAATTAGAAATACGGTAATAAGCGCTTGGACATGAGTAGTAGAGTTTATGCAACTCCTAAGATTATAGAGAAGAATCAATGGAAGTTCATGAAAGTTGAGAGGGATATTCTAACAAAAGTAAATCTCCCCTTCATTGTGCAGCTCAGATACTTGTTGCAAACCAAATATCGACTTTACATTGTGCTGGACTTTTGTAAATTCAGCTTCACCACCATGGCCTTTTCAGAGAGGATCTTGCAGGCATATATACTGCTGAGATTGTTTCTGCTGCTTCTCACCTCTATGCTAATGAAATCATGCATAGGGATCTCAAGCCCGATAATATCATTCTTGATGTAGATGGCCATGCCATGTTTGCTGATTTTGGCTTTGCTAAGCAATTCGCAGGTGATACAAGATCCAAAACCATGTGTGGAAGAATTGAATATATGTCGCCCCAAGTTTTTCTCGGTAAGGGCTATGTCAAGGCTACAGATTGGTGGGGTGTGGGAAGTATGCTGTTTGAGATGCTTACCGGGCATCTTCCTATCATTTGTAGCAACAGACAGAAGATCCAGCAGAAGATAATAATTGAGAAGGCTAAGCTTCCAGCATTTTTACAAGGGAAGCACATTCCCTCTTGAAAGGGCTACTGCAGAAATAATCTGTAACGACCCCAAAATCCTTCAAGGCTAAAATAGGACTTTGAAATCGTCACATTACATAAACCTGCTTAAAAATCCATACATACAAGGCGTGCTAACACGAGTCTCCAAGAATGAGGATAATAAAATTTTGATCATAAAAAGTCAAATCATCTTGCACAGTAATAGTCCACACATCATAGTTCCTCATAACGAAATAGTCTAAAACCATCTGTAGGGTAAAACAACTAAGGCAACATCAACTAAGAGTCAAAAAGTCTAATATAAACATCTCGTCCAAAAAGAAACACTAAACTACTCAATAGGGATGACTATCAAAATCCCTAGCCTCCCTCTTAGGAAGCTCACCTTCTCCCTCTTCTTCGGCGTACACCTCCTTGGTCCACGGCTCTTCTCCTAAACCTGAAGACAATGACAGGTCAACTGAGTTTGGAATACTCAGTCGATAAACAAACTAACAACAACATAAAATAGCATGAGCAATAACAATATCATAACTCGGTTTATCTAAGCTTAATCATAATAACTTCACGTAAATAGGCATAATCAGAATGCGTAGCATATAACATGTCATAACATTATCTTGACTCGTGTACTTGTGCAATTCTTATCCATGAACTTACCTTAACATATGCATAGACTCATACATGCATGATTCATAGTGTTTTGTCCCGCCAACGCATAATTCATAGTGTTCGACAACGCTTAGAGTGGATGTTTGTATTGGGGAAACATTCTTTCATAGTATAACATGAGTGCGATAACGCGTAGAGTGGATGTTCGTAGTGGGGGATCATTCTTTCATGGCATAATTCATGACATATTCGTATCCAATGCATGCATGCTTGTGAGACAAGTGGACTCATGAGACTTGAATACTTACCATGCGAGTGCACGTGTGCTTGAGTGTCGTGATTGAAATTCTCGTGATTGAAATTCTAATAAGTCATCCCTTAGATTCCAATCTTCCGTTAGGAAACTCCGCTAGATTACATCTCCCTAGTTAGAGAATTCCCAATGTGGACGATTTTCCTCTAAGGTTTGGCCTACCCGAATACTGATCACCATACAAGTAAATAGGGCATAATTTATCATAACGACAACAATATCCATTTAACTCAATTTCTTGATAATCACAAGCATCATACTAATATTATCATTCTTAGACCTTTCAACAAACATTTAGAGTGCGTTAATTATGGATACTTTGCCCTTTCACATTCTTAACATTTCATCACACCATAATCAATCCACACAACCCAAACATAATCCACATCCATACATTCATCCCAATCCTCCATAGTATTTCCCTTCCTCCATTCAATCCATCCATAGTTTACACCTATTTCCATCTCTAACAAGCTTAATCCATACATAATTAGGGAAAACATAAACAATCTCCATTTCTATCATTTATATTATACTAATATTCAAAAAACATCAATAATAGGGTTGAGTTAGAGAGTTTATCGACCTTAGAGATCCTTCCCTTGGATCCAAATCGCTCCCACGGTGATTTGGGGAAGCTTTGAGGACGATCTTCAAGCTTTCCTAGCGATACCCAAGCTATCTTCTTCTTCTCTAAGAAATCCCTCTCTCAAAATCCTAGGTTTTCTCTCCTTTTTTTATCAAATTAGGTTAGAAATAGGTAGAGTATTCTAATACCCCGAAATAGGATCCCTATTTATAGCCCCAAGGTCTGAGAACCAAAAGACCAAAAAGCCCTTACTAAAATTCTACAACGAGCGATCGGTGGTTATGACCGAGCGATCGGTCGCCTACCGATCGATCGGTGCTCTTGACCGAGCTCTCGGTCAAAAACACACTCTCTGGAAATTTTTCCCATACAAAATTTTGGACCAGTCGATAGATACCGATCGATCGGTTTTGGACCGATCGATCGCTACTTCTGACCGAGCGATCGGTTGTGAACCGAGTGATCGGTTGTGAACCAATTGTTCTCTAGCGATCGGTGTTCTATAGATTTTTGACCTATTAAACTGTTTCGGCCATAACTTTTGACTCGATCGTCGGATTTCGACGATTCAACTTGCGTTGGATTCGTCTTTCGAAAATGAACATTTCTGGTATTTTAGAATTTTCAAATTCTCCTTTATTTATGAACCAAATTGTCCCCAAAGTTGACTGATATGCAATTCCATCGGACAAAACATCGGAAAACCCACTTTTGACTTAGCTTAGACTAAAATTTTGGAAAAACATTAAACATGAACCTCGAAGAGGGTTCCAATACCTTTCTAAAGGTTCAAGAATCACACAATTCCAGTGAACGGTGCCAAAACTAGAGCTTCCTAAAGTTCAGGGTTTGATATGACATCCCTCTACTTACAAGTTTGATTAAGCCCTAATCACACTACACCAATTAGATATAAATACCTAAACATTAAAACATCAGAAGGACTATAATACCCCTAATACTTGCAATAAAAACATGAAAAAGATTCGGGTCTCTACATAATCTACCAAGCGGCTTGGTAGCGAGGAGATAAAGTGTCACGAGTGGTTCAGGCCGATCAACTGAAAGAAATTTGAGGCCCGGGAAATCAAGCCAAGCTTTTGTCCTCAAGTCACTGAAAACAGTGCATTGCTAATTTTGAAGGGTGTTGGACCAACATGCCACAGTTGGATTCTCCTGCTGGGAGCCCAAAAGCCAATGACAGACCCTTCAAGGGGTTCACTCACATGCATCCGGATCATCCAGATAACTGATCAATGTCATTTCCGTGTATGAGGAGTGCTAGCCCTACTCTTGATCGGGCTTTTTCTACTCTCAGCCTAAGCCAACCAAGTCTCCCAATTTCTTAAAAAATGTTGTGCCTTAAGTTGGTATCTGAAAGTTATTACCCATGTTTCCTACTAAAACATTCAACTAAGTTACTCATGTTATTCTTTTTTCTCCTTTTTTATTTATTTCCTTTTGTTGTAAACAGAAAGATGGGATGCTCAAACTTCTCATGTTCTTTACTTTCTCTTGAGGCTGTAGCATTGTAGGAAAACCTCTCATCTGTGCAACGGGGTCGGAGCATGACTGCTATAGAATAACGCTGATGCCACTTTCTTTCATTTAAGTAGTTCAGAGAGTACGGAATTTAAATTTACCTACCATTAGAAGTTACTTTTAACTATTTCAAAACTTTTGGGTGGTTCTTCATAGATGAGGCTCTGGAATCAAATCCATCATTATTTATAACTACTCTTGTAAGACTTGATGTCCTCTGTTCTTAAATTTATTTTGCTTCTTCTCAAATATACTTATTTGATTTTCACTTCATGATTTATTGGGCATCTTTGGAGTTTTAATACATGTCATCACCGCTTTTCAGTGCTTAAATTCCCTTTAATATGTTTCGAGAACTACAAAATTAAGGGTTTTTAGCAAGGGACCTTTAGCGGCGGTTCAAAAATTCTACTTTCCAACTTGCTTTAATACTACTATACCCTCCACAGTTCCCAGAATTAAAACTGTTTTGTTCTAAAAAAAACCCGATTAGATGCAACTCACATGCAGCATAGTTTAGATAAGCAAGTAGTAGGGTAACATGATCTGCGCAGAAGCTCTTGGATGGTCCACATAATCAAAGGGGATCAACTCAAAGGATGATCTTAACCGTCCAATCAGTGGAGTGTTTTGGGCAATCTATAGCTATTCATCGCATTGTTGGGATTATTTGATGAAGCGATTTTGGGTCTCTGGTGGTGTGTATTCCAAGTCCGAGAAGGAGATTCTTGTTGCAGTCTATTCAAATGACCACACCCAAATGGAATTTCAAAGGAAAAAAAAACCCACCCACACTAACTGAATAGACAAGCTATAGAATAGATACTAACCCAACTAACATAGAGAGTTAACCAAAAGCCAATGACAGACCCTTCAAGGGGTTCTCTCACGTGCATCCGGATCATCTAGATAACTAATTGAAGCCACTTCAGTGTATGAGGAGTGCTAGCCCTATTCTCTATCGGGCTTCTTCTACTCTCAGCCTAAGCCAACCAAGTCTCCAAATTTTTTAAAAAGTGTGTGCTTTAAGCCTTTAACATTAAAAAGTGCTATAACAGATTACTTTGTCTTTGCTAGTAAATAACTTAACCTTTTGCATTTGTAGTACACAAGTTGGTATCTGAGGAAGGGTTCTTTGGTCATTACCTATGTTTCCTGCTAAAACATTCAACTAAGTTACTCATGTTTTCTTTTTTTTACTTCCTTTTTATTTCTTTCCTTTTGTTGTAAACAGAAAGATGGGATGCTCAAACTTCTCATGTTCTTTACTTTCTCTTGAGGGTGCATCATTGTAGGAAACCCTCTAATATGTGCAACGAGGTCGGAGCATGACTGCTATAGAATAATGCCGATGCCACTTTCGTTCCCCTTTTTCTCTCTCTCTTCTACCCACTTTCTCTCTATGCTCTCTCTCTCTTCGAAGAAAGAGAGGGCTAATTTTTTTTTAATAATCAGTTTTAGAGATGGAGATATTTCCGTCCCTAAAAGTAAAATACTTTTAGAGACGGAAATAATCTGTTTCTAATACTCTAAACCATTAGTGACGCGAGCATCGACCATGGAATAGAGACGGACAATATTTCCGTCTCTAATACTCTTAGTGACAGAAAAACGATTATTAGACGGAAATTTTCCATCGCTAATCGGTAGCTTTCTTGTAGTGTTATAACTACTCTTGTAAGACTTGATGTCCTCTGTTCTTAAATTTATTTTGCTTCTTCTCAAATAGAATTCTTTGCTTTTTACTTCATGATTAATCGGGCATCTTTGGAGTTTTGATACATGTCATCACCACTTTTCAGTACTTGAATTCCCTTTAATACATTTCGAGCACTACAAAATTAAGGGTTTTTAGAGGGGGGACCTTTAGCATAACTGCCTCTGAAATGTACATTTAGCCTCGATTCCTTATAACTGCTGCTACATGTCATCATAGCGCAATATATACCAGCTGGAATTTATATGAAACTGCAGCAAAAGCATGTTCCCACCAGAATATTAGTGGTGGCTTTGAGAAACTGCCGCTGAAACCTATTTCCCACCAGACTATTAGCAGTGGTTTTGTATAACCATCACTAAAAATCAAGGGGTTCACTTATGTGCATCCAGATCATCCAGATAACTGATCAAACTTCAAAGCCAATTCAGCATATAGAGCTCAACTTACATGTGCTAATTTTAGACTCTCTCAATGTAAAGATTACAGTTCAATGCATATTTCTCTAAATTCCTCGTCACCCTGCCAATTCTTATGTGATTTAGTAAATTAAGTGTCAAAATTAAAGTTAATTTCTGCTAAGTTTCACGGAGAATGTGCCAACATAGGAACAATGTAGATCGAATTAGGATGCAAATAAGGTAGCTTTGGTTCAATAGACCTGTAATCACATGTGTGGCTGCAGATATGATTTCTTCATCCAAAACTTAGGTCTTAAAGAATTAAAGGGGGGAAAGCAAATTTGATTTGTTCATTCAGATTTAATGTTTTGCAGAATTAAAGGATTAAAAAATGGCATAACATTTCAATACTAGCATATGTGGGATCAAGTCTAAACTTACATATGGTCGATCCGACAGATGCTACTGCGGCATCACAGATACCTATTGGAAATTAGACATGCTACATGGCACCACCACCATCCCATTTCCTTGATCATGTTAGAGAAGAAATGATCATTACAGTTATGCGAGGATATGAAGGTGGACAGAGCTACATGCTAGAGGAAGAGAGATTCCACAAGGTACTGATCTCTTATCTAACAATTTGAGAACAGAGATCTCAGTTTACTCATTTAAAAAGGGAATTTTTTTTTTTAAAAAAAAAAACCTTTATAAACCAAATTCAACATAGTTCAAGAAAGCCAACAAACTGTAAATTTTTAATATAATCATCATATGAGTACAAAATATTTAACCAAATAACAGAAACTCAAATGGGCATCTTGAATCGGCAAAGCGGACAGAGGTGACTGGTTTCAAGCCACCGAGTAATGCACTCTCCATGAAAGAGGTGGTTGCAAGGCAATCCAGTGACTAGAGACCCCATGGTTAGCTCTTCTAGGCAAATAGTGCAGTTCTTGATGGAATCGGAATGTCGACCGTCGAATCTCACACGCTGCAGCGCATCAATTGAGGATCTGGAAGCTGGTATGACACGGCCACTCCCACTAGCCTCATCCATTGATACCTGCAAAGCCCGTGCCATTGCCGCTCGTTCGTCGCAGAAGTACACCTCCATCACACATATATCCACACACATGGACATCAACTTCCTGCCTTCTCCCGTGTTTGAAACAGAAACTGAGTTGGCCATCTTGTTCCCCAAGGAGGATATCCGTTGGATGGCGGCGGGCTGGCTGGGCATATTGATATCGGCAAGCGCCAACATGTCAGACACGAAGGGGAGTGAGGAGCTGGGATGCAAGAAGAGTTTAGAGTCGACACTGTAGCTTTTCTTGATGGCCTGAAACAGGTCATCTTCGAGCATCACTGTTTCTCCGTTCTCCTTTTCCACAATCCATCTGCAGCTCAGTCTCTTGCTAAGCTCGATGCTTAAATTCAGCGATGATGTGGTGAAAGTTCCTGTCTCTTCCTCCCATAGCTTCATAAGTATTTCAGTAGGTCTCTGGTTGAAGGCCATTTTCTCAGATTAAGATGAGAGAAACAGAATTATGATTTTAGTTTCGATTTGCTTAATTTATAACAAGTGACATGAAAACGGGTGATTGTCATTCTTTCTAATTTCATATATTAGAAAGTTTCTAATTTGGAATTAGAATACCCAACTGAATTAACGGTCAGATGGGGTTACTGGTTGCTAAATCGGTAACTTCTACTTTACTTTTCAAAAAGAACCCAAATCCTCTGCGCTGATAACCGGATTTGGCTAATCCGATCACCCCTTGAGATAGCCACGTGTCCTTTTTGACACCCCTTAAATGGGGTTAGATTCACCCACTCCTAGGGTTCACCCACACATCCTTGATTTTTTTTAAAAACTATTAATTCTTTTTTTAAAATATTTTAATATTAAAAAAGCCTTAAAAACAGTTTATGAATTTTTTTAAAAAAAGAATTAATATTTAAAAAGAAAAACCTAGTATGGGTGGGTGAACCCTAAGGGTGTGTGAATCTTAACCACAGTTAAAAAGTGTCAAAAGGAACACGTGGCTACCTCAAGGGGTGATAACCGGATTTGCAAATTTGGTCACCCCAAAGTATTTGGCTTTTTCAAAAAATTGCCCTTTTAAGGGAAATACATAACTCACTGCCGCAGTAGACTACCTATTCTAATGTACAATCCTCATTAGTCAATGCCCCTTTTTTACCACACATCAACTGTAGTTAAAGATTCATTCATTATAGTTAAGCAATCTATGCTTGATTTTTATGAAGTAAAAAAATCAAAATATTTACTTTAATTTTCTTAAGCTTAACCATAATTAAATGAGTGTTAAAAGGACACGTGGCCATGGCATTAGAATAGCTATTCTAATGCGGGGTGTGCTAAGCACTGCCCTATTTTAAAATCTAAATCTTATTTCAAACATAATAGTAATCAAATACTATAAATATGATATAGAGCTCTGCATTAAAGGTTATGCGGAGCTCCCCCAATTTTTAATGTAAAATGTTATTGCATTTTCGTTATAATTGATCTTTGGAGCAGTCATAATATTCGGCTACTTTATTACTGAATGTATATGATTATATACTGAGCTCAAGTTTGAATCTCAATTTTTTTTAAAATTTAACACGATTTTAATAAAAGTATTTATTAATAAATTATAATATATAAAAATTAGAAAAAATTAATATATTCATATATGAAAATAAGATTGGGGATAGTCCATCGGTCCAAAGAGGAGAGAATTAACTTAGAGTTTGTGCTTTTACCTTTTTAACTTTTAATGTTATTATTATCTTAAATGTATTTATTGAATACAAACAATTATTTAAACTTATGATAAATAAAATTACAAATATTATTTTCAATTAATATAAATAACTTCATCAGTATAAGTATAAGTGTGTGTGTGTGTATATATATATATATTTTGAGCCAGTTGGAGCTCAAATAAAAACTTGGCTTGATTTGTTGGAGCCTAAAGAATGGGATTTCGAAACAAGTGGAGTTTAAGGCTCCAGTGGTTCCAATGAAGATTATTCAGACAGTCAATAGTCCCATAGGAGATTCAGGTGGTGAGGACATAGGTTCAGTTGAGGAAGAAGCTCCAGTTCATGTAATCCTACAATAATCAGATTCTATTGCAGCTAGTAGACCTAGAAGGGAAGCTCGAAAACCTGCAAGATTTGCAGACTTGATGACTTATGCACTTCCAGTAGTTGATGATGATGTTCCACTAACTTATAGAGAAGCCTTGAAAAATTCAAAAAATGTAGAATGAAAGAAGGGAATGAATGAGGAGATGGAGTCACTTTACCAAAATCAGACATGAGAGTTAGTACGGCTTCCAAAGGGAAAGAAAGCAATTGGTTGCAAGTGGGTATACACATAGAAGGAAAGTTCTTCAGGAAAGGACTGTGTGAGATTCAAGGCTAGATTGGTGGCTAAAGGCTATACGTAGAAGTAAGAGATAGATTACAATGAAGTTTTTTCTCCTGTCGTTAAGCATTCTTCTATTCGAATTTTGCTAGATTTGGTTTCTCAGTTTGATCTCGAATTATCACAACTCGATGTCAAAACTGCTTTCTTACATGGTAATCAGGAGGAGGAAATATACATGTCTCAACCAGATAGGTACAAGGTGACTGGTAAAGAGAATTGGGCTTGCAAACTAAGAAAGTCGTTGTATGGTTTGAAACAATCTCCAAGACAGTGGTACAAGCGATTTGATCATTTTATGATGGAACAAAAGTACACAAGAAGTCAGTTTGACCATTGTGTGTACTTTCGGAAGCTTCGTGATGGTTCCTTCATATATTTACTCTTATATGTAGATGACATGCTCATTGCATCTAAGAGCAAGGTGGAGATAGACAAGTTAAAGACTCAGTGAGGACTGAATTTGAAATGAAGGACCTTAGAGAAGCTAAGAAAATATTGGATATGGAGATTAAAAGAGAAAGAATGAAGGGGAAAGTTTGTTTGTCACAAACACAGTATTTGAAGAAAGTGCTACAACGGTTTGATATGGATGACAAAAAAAACCTGTAAATACACCTTTGGCCCCTCATTTCAAGCTTAGCGCTTTGATGCCTCTGAGCACAAATGAGGAGCGTGAGTATATGGCTCAAATTCCATATGCTAATGCAGTTGGTGCTCTAATGTATGCTATGGTGTGTACTAGGCCAGACATTTCACATGCTGTCGTATGGTGAGCAAGTATAAGCATGATCTAGGGAAAGGACACTGGTTGCCAGTAAAATGGATTTTGCGATACATTCAAGGTACAATAGATGTTGGGTTGATTTTTGAGAGGGATGATACGCTTAGTCAATACGTGGTTGGATATGTGGATGAAGGTGATATTCTTTTTCAAAAGATTGGGACTACAGATAATCCTGTAGATATGCTTACTAAGGTGGTGACTTGGGTCAAGTTCAAGCACTGTTTGGACTTGATTAATATCTCTCGGGTTTGAGTACCTTCGGGTGCATGGCGCCCTAAGGGCGCATTTGGAGGTAGCGAGGTTTGTTCTTTTGTTTTTTGAATGGTTTGGTAGAATTCAAGCCAAGGTGGAGATTTGTTGGAAGTTGTCATGAATTTAACCTAGATTCATGATGACCCGTTTGGCGACCCGGATGTCCAGATTAATGGGCAATGTGTGGGTTTTCCCCACCATTGACGTGGGGGGCCGATTTAAGGCCCGGCCAGTTTTGGGTATTTTACTCATTGTCTCTTTATTGTAACCCTAATATAAAAGGGATTTTTAAGGTTTTTGTTCGTAAGAAAAAAGGAGAGAACAGGGAGCCGTTTTTTGGGAGTGTTGTGAAGAGGGTTTCCGAGTGATTGTTTAAGAGAAATCTCATTGTTGAATAAGGGAAATCATCGCTGCCCGTGGACGTAGGAACCTACCGAACCACGTAAATCATCTCTCCTTTCTTTGGTTTGTTTTTCTCTATTTCGTTTGTTTTGATTTGCTGTTTTTTGGATTCGTTTCAATTTGATTTGCATGCTTTCGCACAACACAAAGATGCTTCAATCGTCTTCCTCACAACAATAGTGATGCGACAACCACTCCTGCAACTCTGTCCACATTCCTATCCTCGCATATCTGTAATGATCCTTCATCTCTTATAAGTTGATCAAGAAAATGGGATGTTGGTGCCATGTAGCATATCTACTTTCCAAGAGGTAATATGTGCTGGGGAATGCTGTGATGGGCAGTTTGAGTTAGTAAATCTAGAGGTAGTTTTGAACCCATTCAAGTGTATAGGCATGGAAGCAGAGTAAATCATTTGAAGGGGAGAGAGAGAGTGTAAAAGGAAGCACAAAATGTTAGCTAATTAACTTCATGATCCATATACTCTTCTTTTCCTCTTAGTTTTCCATACAAGTACAGAAATTTGTCACCTCCCAAGAAACTAAAACGGAAATAAAATTCTACCAGAGGTTGGAACAACATAAGAAATTGAAGCTGCTCTCTGTGCAGTCATAATAGCAGGAACAACTGCATTAAAAGGATGTAAAATAAAAATGAAAGTTGATGAAATCAGAGAAATTTTAGAAGATAAGTGGAGTAATTGAGATGAGAATATTACCATTCATCGATGATCTTTTCCTGTTCCTCATCATCTGCCTGGAAGTGTTTGCTAGAAATCTCAATCTCTTGTGTTGTTACTTCGTGGTGGATCCATTTTCCTCTCTCTTACATGCACTATATCTATGACCAGAGTTTGTGAATCCATTAAGGCTCCGTTCTTTTGGTAGAACTTTTAAAAGTCCGGAACATTAATATTTTGGAACAAGATGCAAGAGTATGAAAGGAGAGGGGAGAGGTTTCTAACCCTTTTAAACAATAGTATCTCAGATTTATTGGATTCAATTTAATTAGAAGTTTCACATTATGGAACTTAAAAAACCCAAAAATTTTGGTGGAACTTGAAAGTTCCATATTTGTAGAACTTTTGCACTCTATGGAATAGAATAGTTTTAGGCATTAAGTAAAATTAAACGTGAAACAATGAAAGTTCTAGACTTTAAAAATTCCACCAAAAGAACGGAGCCTAAATGAGTTGCACTAGGACATCTAATTCAGCTCTACCAAACCGTTGCGTTGATTTCGATATGTGGATAGTCTTAGAAACATCTACACAGGATCATATGTGTGGTGAAATTATCAATTTTCTAAGTAGATCAAATTGCCAACTAAAATGTGAATTAGGTGAGGTAAAATCTGCCATTTAAAAGGCTCTGTTATGTTTTTTCCCCTCTTTTTCAGGTATCTAGTAGGGTTGGTGTGCTGGGCAGGACCACGCCTCAGGAAGTGGAGGTTCTGATTTCGATTCCCTTCCTCTTGTTGGCCACCCTCAGGGTTGGAGGGGTCTGCACGTTCCCGAGGGATTAATCGTGTGCTATAAGAGGCCCGGACACCCTCGTTACGAAAAAAAAAATAACAGTGCTAGCTACTGGTAGAGAAATCTGACTTAGTTTAACAGTAGCATAAATTTAAATTTGATCCAGAGGTTGTTGCCTGTTGGTCTTGAAATGCCATTTCTTATTGTAAATGAAGGAACTAGCTTTGGGGTGTAATATGATCTACTTTTAAAGTACTGAAAAAGTTGGTTGAGTTCCTGGAAACACTTTTTAAGTGCCAAAAGACAACCCACTCAAAACTCAAAAACTAAAATAGAAATTAGCATTTAAACTTTGAAGACATGATCGAGGTACTCCCAACTCGACTGACTAACAGCCTCATTTTTCCTTGTCGAGGCTTTGAGTCTATAAACATTGCTCAATTAGATGAAACTTATTGATTAGACGTGCTCTATCCAATTCCAAGGAAATCTGTTTTTTTTTCCAAACCCTCAAATTTTATTTAATTTTTCAAAGCCTTCAAATCATCTTCTTAATTTCTGGAGATAACGATCCTTGTTGTCTTAACTCTTCAAACAATACCCATGTTGTTTGTTGGCTCGAGGTTTATAGTTGCCATGATACTTGGGCTCTTCTTACTCAACATAATTCTCATGGCATGTGGACCATTCTCATAGAAGTCAACATATAGTCCCAGTTATATGAGTCTTCTACTCTTCTTTAATATCTCTTACAAATATACATCACTAAGTTTCCATGTCATTTTGGCCTATTTTACAAATCCTCCTCCATCTAGCTACGAAGACAGCTGACCTTGGTTAATCCACTGATATTGTGACAACCAGCCCAAATGGCTTGGTTTTTTTACTGGCACCAAGCTTTCTTTTGGTTATTTTTAAAAAATTTTCTTGCCTATTTATTCATTATGCTTTCTCACACTCAATGCAGGACAAAAAATTTCAAAACAACAATCACTAATGATTCAAATGGCCACCTGCAGAGACCTACCTCCCAAAACGAAGAGGTGGACTGGAATTCAAGTGACGATGGTGCATGCACAATTTGGTCTGCCAAGTACACATTAAGATATGTTTACATGTAAATGCTTTTCTCAATTCACCCATTTGGTTTACATGTGTTAAAAAGTGATTATCAGCATGTTTGATTTCACAATGATAAGGTGGTGCCATTAACAAATGTTCTTACCAGTTTTTGGTGTTTATCCTGGAATTATATGAAAGGTCCAGGTGGACAACCATGACAACTTGCATATCAAATAAGTTTCCTTTGCTGTTATATCTATACTTGGCCTCTTAATCTTCTAAAACACAAGAGATCGAGTGATCGTGTGAAATTTAGAGAGCTTGTATTGAACTGTTTTGAAAAAAGCTATAATTTATGATAGCTGAATGCATTGGAGAAAAGAACAACTCAATCAACAGTTGCCTTTTACTGAGACTTCCCACAAGAGCCTTCTGATATTAATCTGAAACTAGCAAGTGTTGGTTGAATTTTCATACCCAGAATAGTCTGTCATTGGATGCGAGCTGATGAAGAATGACTCTGCAGATATCCAAATTCTGCAAATATCACATAAGAACTCCCAAAACCAATCATATTTCGTAGGAGTTACAGAGAAGCAAAGCTGGGTTGATCTGTAGATATCCAAATTCTTAAACATCTACCTTCCAACTTGCTTTATTACTGCTATATCCTCCACAGTTCCCTCAATTAAAATTGTTTTGTTCTTAAAAAAAAAACCCGATTAGATGTAACTCACGCGGATCATAGTTTATATAAGCAATTTGTAGGGTACCAAGATCTGCGCAGAAGCTCTTTGATGGTCCACATAATCAAAGGAAATCAACTCAAAGGATGATCTTAACCGTCCAATCAGTGAAGTGTTTTGGGCAATATATAGCCATTCATCGCATTGTTAATTAACAAAACTAACATTCTTTACTTTTTTACTGATTAGTAATCAGATAATATTAGATTTAGTTAAAAATAAGTTAAAAAACTCAAACGGGCAAAATTTTTGAACGGTAAAGTTGAAGTAACCGATTTAGCAACAAGTAACCCCACCTGGGCGGTTATTCAGTTGGGTATTCTAATTCCAAAATAGAAACTAAAAAGGATTCTAATTTATGAAATTAGAAAGAGTTAGAATCACCCGTTTTCATCTCACTTGTTATAAATTAAGCAAATCGAAAGTAAAACCTTAATTTCTCACTCACTCTCTGAAATCCAAACTGAAAAGCTTCTGTTTCTCTGGTCTGCGTGTGCTTTAAGCAGTCCCTGTTTAATCTGTGTTTCTGCGTGTGCTTGTTCCATTTTCTGTGTCTCAGAGATTCTGCATTCCCTAACAAGAAGAAGAAGAAGAAGATGGCGGTGCATGAACCTATTCGAATAAGTGTGGAGCTATCGAAGGAAGAGACAGTACTGGAGGAGTCCATGTCCATCTCCTCATCATCATTCCATTTAAGCATCGAGCTTTGCACGAGAGTGACATACAAACATATTGTCTAAGAGGAGAATGGAGAAAGAGTGATTTTCAGAGAGGTGATGGGTGACCCCTTCTTGGAAAGCATCTGTATCGACTCTCCACTCTTCTTCTTTGAGTATCCCTCCTCCTCGTTTTTCTACGTCTCCGACATGTTGGATCACCGTGTGCCTCCCATCGACAGCCTCGAGATTGATCGCGTGATCCAACAGATATCCTGCTTCGGAAGAGAGATGGTATCCAATGCCGGAGAAGGCAGGAGGAGGATGTCGATGCGTGTGGATATATCGGTGGTCGAGGAGTTATCCCAAGACCAACCAACTGATCAAATGGCACCGGCTATGCAGGAATCAATGGATCAGAGTTGTGTGATCATACCAGCTTCCAGGTCCTCTATTGATGCGCTGCAAATTGTGAGTTTCGACGGTCCAGATTCAATCCAGGGCGACTGCACTATTTGCTTACAAGAGCTTACCCTTGGCTCTCTAGTCACAACATTGCCTTGCAACCACGTCTTTCATGGAGAATGCATTACTCGGTGGCTACAAACCAGTCACCTTTGTCCGCTTTGCCGCTTTCAGATGCCTGTTTGACTTTTTGTTATTTAGTTTCATCTTTTCTAATTTTTGCATGTTCATCATGTATATATAGGATGATTATATTAAGATTTTTAATCAGGTTCCTTAGCCTTCCAGAACTGTACTGTTATTTGAATTTATTCATTATTGATAGATTGCAACAACCCCAGAAGTACCTCCTGAGCTGCACAATGAATTAAGGGATGATCTACTAGCTACTTATTTAAAACATGATTCCCACTCAGCTTTCTATATATAATCAAATCCTTACATGTTCTTTCTTCAACTATACACAGCAATAATATATATGTTAAAGATTACAGTTCAATGCATATTTCTCTAAATTCCTCGTGACCCTGCCAATTCTTATGTGATTTAGCAAATTAAGTGTCAAAACTAAAGTCAATTTCTGCTAAGTTTCCCAGAGAATGCGGCAAAATCTGAACAATGTAGATCAAATTGGAATGCGAATAAGGTAGCTTTGGTTCAATAGACATTTAGTCACTTGTATGGCATGGGGCTGCAGAATTGATTTTTTTACCCAAAAATTAGTTCTTAAAGAATTAAAGGGTGGAACAGATTTGGTTCAAAAACCCAAAATTACATGTGTGGCTTGGGGCTGCGGATTTGATATCTTCATCCAGATTTAAGGTTTTGCAGAATAAATGGGTAGAGAAGAGCATAAAAACTTATATTCTCTCTTGACTACACAGAGAATTGCAAGATGGCATAACATTTCAATACCATCATATGTGGGATCAAGTTTAAACTTACATATGAATATCGACCCCACAGATGCTACTGTGGCATCAGATCAGATCTCTTGACCAGCTGTACCGGATATCAGGAATTTGGGGGGTGGGGGAAGAGGCTCTGGAATTCTAGATCATGCCTCAATTCTTCCATGAATTGTAGTCGACAATTTGTGCAACTGAGAAATTGAGAATTTCTTGTGGATAAGATCATTCCACAAACCATATTCAACCCAATCATTGAGTAGTGCTAGAGCATTGGTATTACATGTTTCTCTACATTTCATGGAATCATAAACTCATATACCAGGGATATATAACAATCCAGGAATGCTTAAATGGGGATCAAAACCGCCTCTCTTTAATTAACTAAATGAATTCCTCAACCAACTTCCCAAGATCAAACTGCCCATGACAGCATTCTGCAGCACTTAAGACTTCTTGGAAAGTAGAGACACTACATGGCACTACTAGCCCATTTCTTTGCTCAAACCCAAACTCATTGTAAGCCTTCTCCAACAAAATTTTGAATAGAGGGTGAGGCAGGAAGCTTGTTGGGATAACAAATCTTTGTCGCTCCTCTCCAACATAAAGCGCGAAATACCCAGCCGGAATTGTGTCCGAAGGAAGCTCTTGGAAATCACTAAGCAAACATTCATTATGTGAAGCTTGTTGGCCTCCGCTGATCACCTTCACCTTCATGGCTATTTTCTTAACTGACTCTATCTTCTTTCCTAGAATTTTCATTTGGACTTGGGGTGTGAGAAGAAGGTATTACTGAGATATGTGGGAATATAAGAGCTTTAAACCAACCAGCACTAGAAGGAAGGTGAAGAGAAGTACAGAGGGGTTGGTCTCAAGGCTATTGCTGTGAGGGAGATGATTGAGGTGTGAGGGAATTTGTACTGTGGTTTAAGGGAAATGTATCAAAATGGGTCCTCTTTGACTTGAATAAATGGAAAGCTGTGGTTAGGATGGTTTTCTTTCCCTTATAAAACTGACCTAATCTACTTTGACCTTTCAGCAATTAAGGGGCAACTAGAGATATCAATTTAGTATTTACAAGAAAAGATTATAATTTTTATACATTTGAATCAAATACCATAATCTAAGGCTTCTACCTACATAAAATGCAAAGACGACAAATTAATCCTAAAATCCCACTTCTCTCTTATTTGTCTATTTGAGGAATAGAGATCTCAATTTAGCTTAGTCAGCAAACAGAAAAGAGAAAAAGAAATTCTGGGGTTGTTACAATCCTTCTATTATTGAAAAATAAAATACAAAAGCTGACACTTAAAATATATTAAAGGAGAGATTTCTCAATATCCAATTCTCTCTTATCTACCTTATGAGGAATAGGGTTCTCATTTTAGTCTTTAAACAAAACTCTGTGGTTGTTAGAATCGCTCTATGATTAAAAAAAAAATCAAATTCCAATAATATTTAAGGCTAAGACACTTGAAATGATTAAAGGAAAGAAGACCCTCATTACCCACTTCTACCTTTATCTGCATATAATCTACATTGACAATTTTCTTGGAAAGAATTAATAATGAAGCAGAAAGTACTTTTCAAAGAGGAAGAAAAGCTGTGGAAAATACTATACTTTTACTTGTCAAGTAAAGGAATAAGAAGAGAAAGAAAAGAGGGGTTGGTGGGAATTTAAACTTGGTGGGGTACATGAAGAGCCTTGACCCCAATTGCTGTTAGCTGCCTAGCACTCCACTAACTTCCAAGTGATTTAAAAAAAGTCAAATGTCAACTCTCTTATATAAGCCATATAAGGAGAAAAAAAGGATAAAGGTCCAATGGGCAGCAGTAATGGGCTACAACAAACAGCTTATTGGTCCATTTTAATTTTTAAAAAATCAGTTCTGTAATTTTTCAATTGATTTTTAAAAATATTTATTTTTTTTCTATTGAAATAGACCCTTGGGCAGCAGCCCATCTGCTCTCAAGGACGGCACATAGCACTCAGAGAGTAAAGAAAAAGAGAGAGAAAGTGGAAATGCAATCGTTGACAACAAAGATGTCTCCACTGGGGACAGGCAAGAGTTGCCTAAAACTAGGAATGGCATGCCGGCCTCAAAGGTTGGATGGAGGATGTGAACGCATGTTGGTAGTTGAGAATAGGGCTGTCAATGGACCGGATCATGATCCGGATCCGATCCGAATCCGATCCGATTAGCCGGACTTTGGACCCTATATGTGATCCGTCGGATCGGATTCGGATCGGATCGGTGGAATCCGATTATAATCGGATCGGATCTGGATATAGGGTGATCCGATCCGATTAAAATCCGATCCGATAATAATAATAATTTTTAATTATTTTAAATATATTATTTAGATTTTCTATGTATAAAATATTAATTTTTAAAAAAATTAACATTAATTAGTATTAATTAAGGTATTATTAGATTTTTTATTATTAAAATAGATTTTTTTTAAAAAAAAATAACCTTACTCGGATCGGATCGGATTCGGATTCGGACGATATATAATCGGATCGGATTTGGATCGGTTACTTCATGATCCGACAGATCTCGGATCGGATTCGGATCAGTCGGATTCTTAATCGGATCGGATTCGGATCTAGGCAGATCCGGTCTGAATCCGATCCGTTGACAGCCCTAGTTGAGAATTTGGACCATGGTACCAAAATGTACGCCATTTACGGATACTTTTAGATTTTTTGAATTATATACAGGAAGTACATTTCAATTCAAAGGCCAGCAGTCATCATCATTTGCTCCTAACTCCCAATATAATAGTGGACCCCGGTCCATTGCTTATCTTAGCTTGTGTCTTTTTTAACACCCTTTTAACCTTAGTAAGCTTAATTTTTTTTTAAACTGTGATTATCATTTAACTATGTTAGTAGGTTAGATTGATCAAAAGTTAACTTGGGCGGTGGAGCTCTAGCAACTCGTACCCGGGGATTGGATCCCCAGACCTTCATTCACTTAAGGGCACACCACTACTACTCACGCAAGAGGCGGCCGGGAGTGTTAGTTAAGCTTATTAAAGTTTTTTTTTTAAATTAAATAAAAAAAAACTAAGGTTGCTTTGCTTAACCTTAGGGTGAGTGAATCTTAACCACAATTGATAAGTATTTAAAAGTGGGATGTGAACTAATAAAGACCGATCATTTTGTTACATAATCAAAACCATGGATATCTTAAGCATTTTCTAAGAATAAATGTTTAAGTACATCATGCTAGTACGTGAATCATACCTAATTTTTTTCATTTTACCTTCTAGAAAAAAAAAATGATCATATTGTATACTGTTACTCCAAAATATCTTTTCGGATTAAGAAACGGAAAGTTAGGCTCATAAACCATTAAGTATCGTAACGAACCACCAAGCTCCGACACTCACATTGACCCACATTGTTGCAGCGGCTCTTAGTCTGAATAGTGGTCCACTATGTGGGCGGCAGCTCTCACTCTGGCTAGTAGAATCCAGATAGCTCTTTCCTTAGGTGGTCCCCTCTAGAATTTGATTAATTAATAGGAAAATGCTAGTGAGACTGCAAAGGCCGAGACCACACAGAGACCATGCATGCAATGCACGGATCTCAAAATTTCAAAAACAGATTTAATGAAATTTTGAGATCTATGCATTCACAAGCACGGCCTCGGTGTGGTCTCACCCCTTTGCAGTCTTAGTAGCAAAGTCCTAATTAATAATGCCAGTTTTGATTAAAAAAATTGTTAGGAACCTAACCAAGACTTAAAAGGGTCATAAAGGGATTAAGGAGCGGAGAAGTTAATTAATAATGTTAGTTTTGATAAAAAAAAAAAAATGTTAGGAACCTAACCAAGACTTAA
This sequence comes from Tetracentron sinense, assembly GCA_015143295.1. Lineage (NCBI taxonomy): Eukaryota > Viridiplantae > Streptophyta > Magnoliopsida > Trochodendrales > Trochodendraceae > Tetracentron > Tetracentron sinense. The sequence continues at coordinate 8,053 of JABCRI010000285.1, read as the reverse complement.
AAACGTTAGGAGCCTAATCAATCTTAGGGTGATTTTTTTCACGGATTAATTGAAGTGCATTGGTGGCCTATATTGATGGGTGTGTCGATCGATTAGTTGCAGAGGTGAGGCAAAACAAACATTAACAATGATTTAAAAACCAAATGAGACACTGACCCAGCAAGGAGGCGGGTTCGTCTAAACCGATTGAACCGTCCTGTAAGTTGGGTTGACCCAGTTAGATTTAGTGATGCCATATATATAGTTAATACTAATAAAAGAATAATATATATAAAACTCTAATACAAATAAAAATATATGTTTTTAAATATAACACCAAGCAAATTAAAACTCCTTGCTATAAAAAAAAATTCTCTATTTCATTTTTTGTATTTAGTAATTATTAATTTAATATGCTATTTTCAATTTTGGACTCTTTTTAAGAGCCTAAAGACCTAGTTTAGGCTTACATATAAAACTATATAGGTTTTTAAAGGTTTATATATTTGACTTTTACAGTAACCTAAGCTATTCAAAAAAAAAAAATAGAGAGGGTTCAAACTGATTCTTTCCGATTTAGACATCGACTCATAGAGGGTTCAAACCAGACTGAGGAAGAGTCTAGTTCGCGGGTCAACCACTCGGGCCTACCTGGTTAGTCTGGGTTTCAAAACACTGCTAGTGATATCTTTCTCTCCCTCTCTCCTAAAATGAGTAGTCGTTCACTTCCAACAATAATAAAAGAAAAAAAAAATTGGGCATTTGGGGGTTGAGGGAGGCCCATAACCAACCTCATTCAACTAATCATGCCACCTACTAAGATCCATCCACTTTGTTAGCATTTTTTTTAGAAGTTTTTGGCTATATGCACACCATTACCCCCAAATAAAAAGAGAGAAGGTTGTTGTCCTTCTAAAATATAGTTATGTTAGGTTTCAATATTTAGTTCTTAGAAGATTCCAACTAGTATGATAAACCCATCTACTACCATATGATAAAAGCAAGAGAAGCTGGTGTCAACTAACACTTCATCTTCTTAAAATACCTTCATTAAATTCAGTTTTTCATCTTAATAACAAATAGTTAGATACCGAAAATACCCCTCATGAGTATTTTTATTCCAAACACATCCTTTTACAAGGTTTTGATACCAAACACGTCCTTAACAAGATTTTAATACCAAAAATATCTCTCATAATAATTTTTATTCCTAATATGTCCTTAACAAGAATTTGATACCGAAAATACCCTGCATAATTTTTTTTAATTGTCAACATGTCTCCTAACAAGAATTTAATACCCAAAAACACTCATGATTTCTATATTCTCAAAAATTTGATACCTGATATTCAAATAACCCCTCATTATTTTATTATTTTCAATTTGATATTGAAAGTACCTCATGATTTGTTTCCCGTAACAAGAATTTGATACCAAAACACTCCTCGTGATTTTTTTTATTCCCAATGCATCCCCGTAACAAGAATGTGATCCCCTAAAATACCCCTAATGATTTTGTTTGATAACACAATACCCTCATAAGTTTTTTTTATACTCAACACATCCTGTAATAATAATTTAATACCAAAATATCCCTTAATTAATAAGCTTGCACGTGCCTTGCACGTGTACAACCAACTAGTTCTTTGTAATATCTTAAAATGAAAATGTTATATTCCATTGGATTAGGACTTCATCTTCCATCTATGTTTAATTACATTATTACGGTGAAATATCAATTCTATTGTTGTTTCTGTTTCGCTGCTATTTCTATCTTCTCTCATTAACTAGATTTTCTACTAATGCTCCGTGTATTTTGATGTAAAATAGGGGAAAACAAATGAAATTCATGGAAAACGTCAATTGTCCTAAAGAAAATACACATGAAAAATGACATTTTCCGTGGAATTCTTTTGTTTTCCTCTATTTTACATCAAAACAAACGGAGCATAAGAGAAAATAAAATTTGGGATCTTAATTAATAGGCACAGGTGAACAGGCCACGAGATGTCTATCATGCGAATTATGCTAGCATTCTTATATATGTGGAAACATATTTATAGGAGTTTGGGCTGGGCCAATATTGGCCTAAACCCAGCCCAAACTCAATTTTGGTTCAGAGCTGAACCAGGACAAGCCTGCTAAAATGCTGGCCCATCCCACTCTTAACTCAGGCTGGGCCAGGCAGGTTTTGGACCAGACTGGACCAATGTGCTGTCCTACAATGACTAGCCTGAATCCAGCCCAATCTCAACTTTGGGTTAGAACTGAGCCTGGTTTAAATAGCCCCACAAAAGCCACAGATTTTTAGAATCAAATAGTTTTAGGACTGTTTGGTTAATTTCTTTAAGAATTGAATGACTTCTCTAAAAAAAATCTTTGAGGGAAATAACTTTTTAAAATTCTGAAGTCAAAATTTCCAAATTTATTTCTGTTAGTCTAATGTTTGATACTGAATTGACATATTTTGGTTTCCATGTATCAACTATTTCATTCTTTCTCACTAAATGGCTTAGGATTAGAATACCCTAACCTCTTATAACCCCCTTTTTTCATTAAAATATTGTTTCGTCAACTTCCTGCAGAAGTTGCCCGAGACTTGCTTCTCATAGATGTCAAAAAACTTTTGACTTTACAAAAAGTCCAATTGAGTGATAAACCAAACACTATTTTTATTGAGTTCTAAATTTTGTTGAAACAGAAGCCCCTAGAAGGTGTTGCCGCGGAAACTCTACTTCAAGGTGAATGGATATAGATAGTAGAAGCATATGCGAGATTGCAATTATAGGTATAGCCTAGAGTCTATATAGAATGATCTCATTTCCAAATTTTAATACTTACTCCTCTAGCTCATATGGTCAAGTGTATCCCTCGTTTAATGGAAGTCCTCAATCAAATCACATGAGGGAAAACTTTCCATCTTAATGTGATGACCAGTAGGAATCTCACTCACCATTTACTAACCCTAATAACCAACAGTAGATATAATGATGCGAACCCATCCTATGTCCCACTCCATTGACAAAAACATCCAAAATATATTGGACCCAGGAGAACAGATCATTCGACAAGGAGATTCTGAAATTGCGGAGGCGGAGGCTTGATCCGATCAAGCTGCTGAGTATTGGAATCAAGCTATAGCGCTTATTCTAGGTAATTATATTGAAGTGCATAATTAGTTGAAGATCACGAGGTGGTTCGAATAAGAACATTCTTTTTTTTTAAGAATTTCTTATAATTATTTTGTTTGTTGGCTCCATTAGTCAAATAAAATAGATTGTTCATCTGGGAAGAGCCAGTCAAGGAATTTCATTATATCCCGTTTAAGATCGTTCTATTTCGTATGGTACCTCGTAGGGATAAATGATACGCGAATATAGTTAAGAATGTATTCATTTCTTTTCTGCTATTAAAACCAATAAAAAAAAAAACCTTCAAATGACTAAATATGGATACCGGGCACTAGTGGTGGAGGTGGAATTATTAGAGATGCTAATGGTATGTTAATATTGGCTTTCTATGAGCATTATGCAATTGCTTCTAATACTATAGCGGAAATTAGAGCAATTCATGATGGTTGTGTCATTTGTGAGACTTTGGGGATCTCTAACATTATAGTAGAGAGTGATTCAAAAATCATTATTGATGTGATCGATGGGGTGATAGAACCTCCATGGAAAACGTGGTATTGGTGGAAGAAAATAGGGATCCTGAAAGGGAAGTACAATTTGGTATTTCATCATATTTATAGAGAAAACAACTAGGCAGCGGATTTTCTATCCAAAGAAGCATGCAAGAAGCTTGATAACAAAGTTTTCAGAGATTTTAGTGACATGCCTTTGGCCATCAAAGGTATCCTTCAAATCGACAAATCAACGCTCTTTAATATTAGATTTTAATTCCCCCCCCCCCCCCCCCCCCCCCCCCTCGATTTGTATCGTCAACTTAGTGTTATCTTAGGGTTTTTAATTCCCCTTAGTTTTTTCTTAGGGTTTTGGTTTTATGTCCTCCCCCATTTGTCAGTCTTAGTTGGGGTAAGGTTTTATGCCCCCCCCCCCCCCCCCCCCACCCAAATTTTTTTCTTATTATTAATAAACCTGTAGGGGTCTGTCAAACCCCCCACTCCCACTGAGTGGATTTTATTTTTAAAAAAAAGACTCCTCCTATGATAATATGTTCCATGTAAGAGATGAAGTAACTCTATCTAGGCACTTCTAATTGATATATGAGTACACTAGGTTGCAAAAAAAATAGTTTTTCCATCAAGGTGAAGCCAGGAAGGGGTCTTATTCGAACCGCCTCGTGATCTTCAACCAAAAACATTCAAAATATATTGGACCTTAGTGCAGCCAAAATATATTGTTCACAAAATCCACACAATGTGAGATAGCTAGACCGAAACAATCAAAGACCTTTATCATTTTCTTGTAGGGCAAAAAAAAAAAAAAAAACAAGTCCTGATGAATCTACAGTCTACACAGCAAATGTAGTAGTGATATTAAACTTTGTATGGGTCCCAGAAATTGGACACGGTGCTTTCGACCCTACTCGATAAGGTTCGAAGCATGGTGGCCGCTCGTTCTTTGTCACCGTATCTGGTGATCAAGTCCAAGTAGTGCATGGCATCCCGAGGGAGGAGGCCTTCAATTAGAAAATGAAAGAGATGAGAGTGAGTTCCTTCCATCACCTCCATGCATTGCTCCACCACGCTCTCCTGCTTCTCTTTGCTCAACTCCGCCGCCTCTAGTAATGGCAGCAGCTTCCTTTCCTCCTCGCCAAAGTGTTCTTTGCAATGTTCCTGATCCAAATTAAAAATGAGTTTAAATATGAACCAGAGCTTTGGATTTGGGAAGCTCCCAAATCCAAAACATCAATAAATATGTAAATTAATAAAAATTTATGGACAGATCAAATAACTTTACATTACTTAACCATGATCATCTCAAGCCCCTGAATGTCTTAGCTTTTTTGCAAATTTAGACACGTGTCCTTTCGACTCTAGTTAAGAAGATGTATGGGTTATACTTTTAAGATTGTACTCAGCCCTATTCTTAAGCATTTTCTATTTCAACAAAAAAAACCAACACTTGCCCTTGCTTTAATAGGTTTTTAAGTAAAAGGAGAGATAAATGCTGATTTTTGGCTAAGCATGGGATGCCTGAAAGTAAGGTTAGCACAGCTCTACTTTTAAATCTAGTTCTTGCAATAAAAATTTAGTAAATAATAAGTGGCATTCTCTTGTAAAAGCAGAAAAACACACGGTCACCATTACCTTTAAGCGTAACGTGAACTACACCTCACTGCTCTACACTATACTGCAAGCAATAACGAGAAAGGTTGGCCCCTACCAACCTAATTTTGGAGAGATAGGATCACAGCCAATCGTGATTGAACTCGGGGAGAGTTCAATCGCATCCCCATGTCAACACGTGTCTCTTATAATTCTCATTAACTGTGGTTAAGATTCAACAATCTAACATTGATTTTTAGAAAAAAAATATTTTAGAAAATTAACCATAAGGTTATGAAATTTTAACCTTAGGGTTAATTCGTTTAAAAAATTTTTATAAAAAAAAAACTAAGATTAGATTGTTTAACTCTAAAGATTAGTGAATCTTAACCACGGATGCGATTGAACTCTCCCCGAGTTCAATCACAATTGACTGTGATCCGATCTCATTTTGGAATAGAGCGAACCTGTAAAGTCCTCAGTCGAGTAGAGAGGTTGAAGAGAGCTTCTTGGTAGCCATGGCTACCTGCCTCGAGCACTCCAATGGATTTGATATCTTCTTTGATGCCATTCATGATGGGTAGGTCCCGCGCGTGTTCCTCATTCGCAGCTTTAGACAATCCTGCATCATGGTACTCGAGATTTTTCAATTAGTGGCTGGAAAGGGTTGGATCGGGTACTTGGTCCATCTTGGGTCGGGTCACAACACCAAACTCAATTCCGACACATTTATAAAACGAGTTGAAGGAGGCAAAACAAACCGACGGCGAAACCAATGGGTACTAATAGAACAGTATGAGTAACAAACCACTGGGTAGTATATGAATTTTGGTATTCGAGCTTATAGGGATGCAATACATGTCCTTTTTTCATATGTCAATCTTTAGGTCAACTCCCCGTGCCTCTTGCGTGAGTGGTAGGGGTGTGGCCTTCCATGGAGGTCAGTCGGGGATCCAATCCCCTAAGGGTATGAGTTGCAAGAGCTCCAATGCCCAAACTAACGTCTCACGTACTAACAGTATTAACATAGATAAATGATGAATTGACCCACAAAAAAAAAAAAATAGTCATAATAATAATAATAATAAGTGTGCTATATATATATACCAAAAAAAAAATACAATTTGATTTGAGTTCAAACAAATCCAACCCAAAAAGGGCCCCTCAACTAGAAGTTTAGCTAGTATAAATAAATAATAATAAAAATAATCTTTATTTTATTTTTATAAATATTATAACTTCAAAATTTTAAAATAATTATATTTAATATATATGCTAATGAGTCATGCTCATTGAAGTTTGTAATAAGCGGTCCTCCTACAAAGATGACACATGACATATACGTTTAGATCTGCCCGTTTGATTCAAATTGGGTTCAATGGAGGAGACATTTGTCACAAAAACATATTCCGTCTGATCGGACATGTTTCGACTTCCAATTAGACTCTAATTTGCAGCATTAACCTCTTAGAGTTTACTAGACCCTACCTATTATATAGAAATGATTGTCTTCCCTTCTTCGATTTGACGGTCATCTAAATTGTCTGATCGAGCTAATATTTTAACCATTGGTCTCTCGAATACCATTCTTAATATCAAACTTCAGATTCGCAAACACTTACCACATGTCCGCATTAATTAGGGCCACGGTGTTGGGGGTTGTTCCATTATAAGGGGGGTTTGGTTTCATGACTCATAACGCTACTCTATCTATACTTTATCAGATGTTGATATTAGTTTGTCAAAGTAATATCAAAAAAGATTTATTATGTCAAAGTGAAGCATAGGCAAAAGTGAAACTTAGAGAGTATCGAAACTCACAAAACCTCTGTAACTCTAGTGAAAGTTTCATCTTTAAGATTTATGTATGTGTTAAAACTATGAGTGACACTTAATTACGTTAATGGTATTAAAAGGACACATTTTGGCACTTATGGTTAAAAGGACACTGTTTGACGCCATAGTGCAAATTGAGATTGAACTCTCTAAGAGAGTTTTATATCCTGAATGTACCAATTGATATGAGCCTAACTCATAGTAAAAAGCTTACCTCAGTGGTTGCCCCCGAGCTGGGCCCGCGGCATCCACAAACAAGTGGGCAGGTGGTGTTTTAAAGGAGAAAGATATCAATGGGGAGAAGTCAAAATCTGAGTGAAAAAAATGACATGACTTCTCTCCTAAATTATCACCAGGTGCCCATGTTTTGTGGATTCCGAGCACCCCACCCAGCAGCCACCAGAGTTAATCGTTTTCCTTACTCATAAGCTTGTTACATCTGCAATTGACACATGGCGATACGTGTGAGACCGTTGGAGTATACCGTGGGGAGAAGTCAAAACAAGGATAATTGAAAGACCTTATTTCCCTGTTTCTGTCACATTGGCGAACATGTGTTTGTGGCCCTGAGACAGCATTCTAGCTTGGCCAGAGAAATCCATAGCCGGTGACTTACTATACTAGGACTCTCGTCTATACGATTATCGATTTTGACCGTCGCATGGGGATTGTTTTATGGTAGGATGTTAGAAAGTGGTCTGTGGCTTTCCAAACATCATCTACATGTGGCGATGAAGGGGGAGAAGTCATTTCATTTCCTCCCATGTTTTCGAGTCTCCCTACTTGATATCGCATTCCTTTTTATCCGCCACATGTCCCAATGGGTTGTCTGGAGACCATTTTTTCTTCTGGCATTTGCCAAGATCAATCCTGGCATTTTTGAATCTTTGGCAGAGATGATCCCCAAACATTGTGGGGGAACTAACTGTGTGTATCACCAAGAGGCCGAGCCCAGTGATTATGGTTTCTTCCTTTTGAGTTGTGATTTGGTTCGCATCTTGTTTGACG
>JABCRI010000284.1:0-15519 GCA_015143295.1 Tetracentron sinense | reverse complement strand
TCTAAGTTTGGGATTTCTGCCTTTCGACTCCATATCGGCATAAACTGCCTCGGTCGCTAGATACCAACTGTAAACGTGGATGAATGAAATACAAACATTACAAGAAACAGATCTAAATCCGACCCCAGTTTGAAATGCAAGGGCCGATGTAGGTTTAGGCCGAAGTATACTATCCAAGTCTGGATTTATCGGTCGTCTCGCTCGGCGCCATCTCGTAAACGGCTCGGATTTTCGCTCGAAACACTTCAAACTTGGCTACCTGAAATCTATGATGCATTCGAAGAAACAATTTGAAACCTAACCCGTTTGGAAAATGGCGGGATTAGTTGGTTTTCGCCGACGTAAAGATCCAAGTTTGGATTTCGGCCGTACGGCCACACTATCGCAATATGGCCTCGTATCGCTGCACTACCTCCAACACTTTGGATGTACTGAAATCAAGCATTAAAGAAATGGATCGAAATCCCATGCCCCCGGTTTGGAAATGCTGACATGTTCTTTTACTGTGCCGAAGTATCGTATCCGAGTATTATATCTGATTCTCGTCGCCCATTCGTATACTCCATTGTTCAAACTCTTAACAACTGCAACACTTACTCTTCTCTAAATGCATGAGTTAAATGAAACGATTCGAATCTACCCCCGTTTAGATGCGTCGATTTAGGTTTAGGCCGACGTAATAGTACTATTGGCTTTCGGCCGTCTCGACGCCCATATCGGGCATACGGTCTCAAATTCGCTAGAAACCAACTTCAAAACATAGGATGAACTAAAATACAAATATTAAAGAAACAGGATCGAAATCCGACCCCCAGTTTGGAAATGGCGGGACGATTTAGGTTTAGGCCGAAATATAGTATCCAAGTATGGATTACAGACATCACGGCCCCTATATCAGGCATACGGCCTCGGATTCGCTCGAAACCAACACCACCACCTAGGATGTACTGAAATACATGCGTTAGAAGAAATGGGATTGAAATCTGACCCCTGGTATGGAAATGGCGGGCCGATGTAGGTTTTGGCCGAAGTATAGTATCTAAGTGTCGATTTCGGCCGTTTCGACGCCCATATCGGGCATACGGCCTCGGAATCGCTAGAAACCAACTGCAAAACTTTGGATGAAGTGAAATAAAAACATTAGAAGAAACAGGATCGAAATCCGACCCCCAGTTTGGAAATGGCGGGACGATGTAGGTATAGGCCGAAGTATAGTATCCAAGTATGGATTTCGGGCGTCTCGGCGCCCGTATCGGGCATACGGCCTCGGCTTCGCTCGAAACCAACTCCAACACTTAGGATGTACTGAAATACTCACATTAGAAGAAACAATATTTAAATCTAACCCCCGGTTTGGAAATGGCGGGACGATGTAGGTTTAGGCCGAAGTATAGTATCTAAGTGTGGATTTCGGCTGTCTCGACGCCCATATCGGGCATACGGCCTCCGATTCACTCGAAACCAACTTCAAAACTTAGGATGAACTGAAATATATGCATTAGAAGAAACGAGATTGAAAACCAACCCCAGGTTTGGAAATGGCGGGATGATGTTGGTTTAGGCCGAAGTATAGGATCCAAGTTTGGATTTCGGCCGTATCGGCCACAATATCGGGCATATGGCCTCGGATTCGCTCGAAACTAACTCCAACACTTTGGATGTACTGAAATACAAGCACTAGAAGAAAAGGGATCGAAATCCATCCCCCGGTTTGGAAATGGCTGGACGATGTATGTTTAGGCCGTTGTATAGTATCCGAGTAGGGATTTCGGGCGTCTTGGCGCCCATATCGGTATACGGCCTTGGATTCACTCGAAACCAACTGCAACACTTATGATGCTCTAAAATACATGAGTTAGATGAAATGGGATTGAAATCTGACCCCCAGTTTGGAAATGGCGGTACGATGTAGGTTTAGGCCGAAGTATAGTATCTAAGTGTGGATTTCGACCGTCTCGACGCCCATATCGGGCATACGGCCTCGAATTCGCTAGAAAACAACTTCGAAACTTAGGATGAACTAAAATACAAACATTAGAAGAAACAGGATTTAAATCCGACCCCCAGTTTGGAAATGGCGGGACGATGTAGGTTTAGGCCGAAGTATAGTATCCAAGTATGGATTACGGACATCACGACCCCTATATCAGGCATACGGCCTCGGAATCGCTCGAAACCAACACCAACACCTAGGATGTACTGAAATACATGTGTTAGAAGAAATGGGATTGAAATTGGACCCCCGGTATGGAAATGGCGGGACGATGTAGGTTTTGGCCGAAGTATAGTATCTAAGTGTGGATTTCGGCCGTTTCGACGCCCATATCGGGCAGACGGCCTCGGATTCGCTAGAAACCAACTGCAAAACTTTGGATGAACTGAAATACAAACATTAGAAGAAACAGGATCGAAATATGACCCCCAGTTTGGAAATGGCGGGACGATGTAGGTTTAGGCCGAAGTATACTATCCAAGTATGGATTTCGGGCGTCTCGGCGCCCATATCGGGAATACAGCCTCGGATTCGCTCGAAAACAACTTCAAAACTTAGGTTGAACTGAAATATATGCATTAGAAGAAACGAGATTGAAAACCAACCCCCGGTTTGGAAATGGCGGGATGATGTTGGTTTAGGCCGAAGTATAGGATCCAAGTTTGGATTTCGGCCGTATCGGCCACAATATCGGGCATATGGCCTCGGATTCGCTCGAAACTAACTCCAACACTTTGGATGTACTGAAATACAAGCATTAGAAGAAAATGGATCGAAATCCATCCCCCGGTTTGGAAATGGCTGGACGATGTATGTTTAGGCCGAAGTATAGTATCCGAGTATGGATATCGGGAGTCTCGGCGCCCATATCGGTATACGGCCATGGATTCACTCGAAACCAACTGCAACACTTACGATGCTCTAAAATGCATGAGTCAAATGAAACGGATTTGAAATCTAACCCCCAGTTTGGAAATGGTGGTACGATGTAGGTTTAGGCCGAAGTATAGTATCTAAGTGTGGATTTCGGCCGTCTCGACGCCCATATCGGGCATACGGCCTCAAATTCGCTAGAAACCAACTTCAAAACTTAGGATGAACTAAAATACAAATATTAGAAGAAACAGGATCGAAATCCGACCCCCTGTTTGGAAATGACGGGACGATTTAGGTTTAGGCCGAAATATAGTATCCAAGTATGGATTACAGACATCACGACCCCTATATCAGGCATACGGCCTCGGATTCGCTCGAAACCAACACCAACACCTAGGATGTACTGAAATACATGTGTTAGAAGAAATGGGATTGAAATCTGACCCCTGGTATGGAAATGGCGGGCCGATGTAGGTTTTGGCCGAAGTATAATATCTAAGTGTCGATTTCGGCCGTTTCGACGCCCATATCGGGCAAACGGCCTCGGATTCGCTAGAAACCAACTGCAAAAGTTTGGATGAAGTGAAATAAAAACATTAGAAGAAACAGGATCGAAATCCGACCCCCAGTTTGGAAATGGCGGGACGATGTATGTTTAGGCCGAAGTATAGTATCCAAGTATGGATTTCGGGCGTCTCGGTGCCCATATCGGGCATACGGCCTCGGCTTCGCTCGAAACCAACTCCAACACTTAGGATGTACTGAAATACTCACATTAGAAGAAACAAGATTTAAATCTAACCCCCGGTTTGGAAATGGCGGGACGATGTAGGTTTAGGCCGAAGTATAGTAGCTAAGTGTGGATTTCGGCTGTCTCGACCCCATATCGGGCATACGGCCTCCGATTCACTCGAAACCAACTTCAAAACTTAGGATGAACTGAAATATATGCATTAGAAGAAACGAGATTGAAAACCAACCCCAGGTTTGGAAATGGCGGGATGATGTTGGTTTAGGCCGAAGTATAGGATCCAAGTTTGGATTTCGGCCGTATCGGCCACAATATCGGGCATATGGCCTCGGATTCGCTCGAAACTAACTCCAACACTTTGGATGTACTGAAATACAAGCACTAGAAGAAAAGGGATCGAAATCCATCCCCCGGTTTGGAAATGGCTGGACGATGTATGTTTAGGCCGTTATATAGTATCCGAGTAGGGATTTCGGGCGTCTTGGTGCCCATATCGGTATACGGCCTAGGATCCACTCGAAACCAACTGCAACACTTATGATGCTCTAAAATGCATGAGTTAGATGAAATGGGATGGAAATCTGACCCCCAGTTTGGAAATGGCAGTACGATGTAGGTTTAGGCCGAAGTATAGTATCTAAGTGTGGATTTCGGCCGTCTCGACGCCCATATCGGGCATACGGTCTCGAATTCGCTAGGAACCAACTTCGAAACTTAGGATGAACTAAAATAGAAACATTACAAGAAACAGGATTTAAATCCGACCCCCAGTTTGGAAATGGCGGGACGATGTAGGTTTAGGCCGAAGTATAGTATCCAAGTATGGATTACGGACATCACGACCCCTATATCAGGCATACGGCCTCGGATTCGCTCGAAACCAACACCAACACCTAGGATGTACTGAAATACATGTGTTAGAAGAAATGGGATTGAAATCCGACCCCCGGTATGGAAATGGCGGGACGATGTAGGTTTTGGCCGAAGTATAGTATCTAAGTGTGGATTTCGGCGGTTTCGACGCCTATATCGGGCATACGGCCTCGGATTCGCTAGAAACCAACTGCAAAACTTTGGATGAACTGAATTACAGACATTATAAGAAACAGGATCGAAATCCGAACCCGAGTTTGGAAATGGCGGGACGATGTAGGTTTAGGCCGAAGTATAGTATCTAAGTGTGGATTTCGGCTGTCTCGACGCCCATATCGGGCATACGGCCTCAAATTCGCTAGAAACCAACTTCAAAACTTAGGATGAACTAAAATACAAATATTAGAAGAAACAGGATCGAAATCCGACCCCCAGTTTGGAAATGGTGGGACGATATAGGTTTAGGCCGAAATATAGTATCCAAGTATGGATTACAGACATCACGAGCCCTATATCCGGCATACGGCCTCGGATTCGCTCGAAACCAACACCAACACCTAGGATGTACTGAAATACATGTGTTAGAAGAAACGGGATTGAAATCTGACCCCCAGTATGGAAATGGCGGGACGATGTAGGTTTTAGCCGAAGTATAGTATCTAAGTGTCGATTTCGGCCGTTTCGAGGCCCATATTGGGCATACGGCCTCGGATTCGCTAGAAACCAACTGTAAAACTTTGGATGAAGTGAAATAAAAACATTAGAAGAAACAGGATCGAAATCCGACCCCCAGTTTGGAAATGGCCGGACGATGTAGGTTTAGGCCGAAGTATAGTATCCAAGTATGGATTACGGGCGTCTCGGCGCCCATATCGGGCATACCGCCTCGGCTTCGCTCGAAACCAACTCCAACACTTAGGATGTACTGAAATACTCACATTAGAAGAAACAAGATTTAAATCTAACCCCCGGTTTGGAAATGGCGGGACGATGTAGGTTTAGGCCGAAGTATAGTATCTAAGTGTGGATTTCGGCTGTCTCGACGCCCATATCGGGCATACGGCCTCAGATTCACTCGAAACCAACTTCAAAACTTAGGATGAACTGAAATATATGCATTAGAAGAAACGAGATTGAAAACCAACCCCAGGTTTGGAAATGGCGGGATGATGTTGGTTTAGGCCGAAGTATAGGATCCAAGTTTGGATTTCGGCCGTATCGGCCACAATATCGGGCATATGGCCTCGGATTCGCTCGAAACTAACTCCAACACTTTGGATGTACTGAAATACAAGTATTAGAAGAAAAGGAATCGAAATCCATCCCCCGGTTTGGAAATGGCTGGACGATGTATGTTTTGGCCGTTGTATAGTATCCGAGTAGGGATTTCGGGCGTCTTGGCGCCCATATCGGTATACGGCCTTTGATTCACTCGAAACCAACTGCAACACTTATGATGCTCTAAAATGCATGAGTTAGATGAAATGGGATTGAAATCTGACCCCCAGTTTGGAAATGGCGGTACGATGTAGGTTTAGGCCGAAGTATAGTATCTAAGTGTGGATTTCGGCTGTCTCGACGCCCATATCGGGCATACGGCCTCAGATTCACTCGAAACCAACTTCAAAACTTAGGATGAACTGAAATATATGCATTAGAATAAACGAGATTGAAAACCAACCCCAGGTTTGGAAATGGCGGGATGATGTTGGTTTAGGCCGAAGTATAGGATCCAAGTTTGGATTTCGGCCGTATCGGCCACAATATCGGGCATATGGCCTCGGATTCGCTCGAAACTAACTCCAACACTTTGGATGTACTGAAATACAAGCATTAGAAGAGAAGGGATCGAAATCCATCCCCCGGTTTGGAAATGGCTGGACGATGTATGTTTAGGCCGAAGTATAGTATCCGAGTATGGATTCCGGGAGTCTCGGCGCCCATATTGGTATACGGCCTTGGATTCACTCGAAACCAACTGCAACACTTACGATGCTCTAAAATGCATGAGTTAAATGAAACGGGATTGAAATCTACCCCCAGTTTGGAAATGGCGGTACGATGTAGGTTTACGCCGAAGTATAGTATCTAAGTGTGGATTTCGGCCGTCTCGACGCCCATCTCGGGCATACGGTCTCAAATTCGCTAGAAACCAACTTCAAAACTTAGGATGAACTAAAATACAAATATTAGAAGAAACAGGATCGAAATCCGACCCCCAGTTTGGAAATGGCGGGTCGATTTAGGTTTAGGCCGAAATATAGTATCCAAGTATGGATTACAGACATCACGGCCCCTATATCAGGCATACGGCCTCGGATTCGCTCGAAACCAACACCACCACCTAGGATGTACTGAAATACATGCGTTAGAAGAAATGGGATTGAAATCTGACCCCTGGTATGGAAATGGCGAGCCGATGTAGGTTTTGGCCGAAGTATAGTATCTAAGTGTCGATTTCGGCCGTTTCGACGCCCATATCGGGCATACGGCCTCGGAATCGCTAGAAACCAACTGCAAAACTTTGGATGAAGTGAAATAAAAACATTAGATGAAACAGGATCGAAATCCGACCCCCAGTTTGGAAATGGCGGGACGATGTAGGTTTAGGCCGAAGTATAGTATCCAAGTATGGATTTCGGGCGTCTCGGCGCCCATATCGGGCATACGGCCTCGGCTTCGCTCGAAACCAACTCCAACACTTAGGATGTACTGAAATACTCACATTAGAAGAAACAAGATTTAAATCTAACCCCCGGTTTGGAAATGGCGGGACGATGTAGGTTTAGGCCGAAGTATAGTATCTAAGTGTGGATTTCGGCTGTCTGGACGCCCATTTCGGGCATACGGGCTCAGATTCACTCGAAACCAACTTCAAAACTTAGGATGAACTGAAATATATGCATTAGAAGAAACGAGATTGAAAACCAACCCCAGGTTTGGAAATGGTGGGATGATGTTGGTTTAGGCCGAAGTATACGATCCAAGTTTGGATTTCAGGCGAATCGGCCACAATATCGGGCATATGGCCTCGGATTCGCTCGAAACTAACTCCAACACTTTGGATGTACTGAAATACAAGCATTAGAAGAAAAGGGATCGAAATCCATCCCCCGGTTTGGAAATGGCTGGACGATGTATGTTTAGGCCGTTGTATAGTATCCGAGTATGGATTTCAGGCGTCTTGGCGCCCATATCGGTATACGGCTTGGATTCACTCGAAACCAACTGCAACACTTATGATGCTCTAAAATGCATGAGTTAGATGAAATGGGATTGAAATCTGAACCCCAGTTTGGAAATGGCGGTACGATGTAGGTTTAGGCCGAAGTATAGTATCAAAGTGTGGATTTCGGCCGTCTCGACGCCCATACCGGGCATACGGTCTCGAATTCGCTAGAAACCAACTTCGAAACTTAGGATGAACTAAAATACAAACATTAGAAGAAACAAGATTTAAATCCGACCTCCAGTTTGGAAATGGCGGGACAATGTAGGTTTAGGCCGAAGTATAGTATCCAAGTATGGATTACGGACATCACGACCCCTATATCAGGCATACGGCCTCGGATTCGCTCGAAACCAACACCAACACCTAGGATGTACTGAAATACATGTGTTAGAAGAAATGGGATTGAAATCCGACCCCCGGTATGGACAAGGCAAGACGATGTAGGTTTTGGCCGAAGTATACTATCTAAGTGTGGATTTCGGCCGTTTCGACGCCCATATCGGGCATACGGCCTCGGATTCGCTAGAAACCAACTGTAAAACATTGGATGAACTGAAATACAAACATTAGAAGAAACAGGATCGAAATCCGACCCCCAGTTTGGAAATGGCAGGCCGATGTAGGTTTAGGCCGAAGTATACTATCCAAGTATGGATTTCGGGCGTCTCGGCGCCCATATCGGGAATACGGCCTCGGATTCGCTCGAAAACAACTTCAAAACTTAGGATGAACTGAAATATATGCATTAGAAGAAACGAGATTGAAAACCAACCCCCGGTTTGGAAATGGCGGGATGATGTTGGTTTAAGCCGAAGTATAGGATCCAAGTTTGGATTTCGGCCGTATCGGCCACAATATCGGGCATATGGCCTCGGATTCGCTCGAAACTAACTCCAACACTTTGGATGTACTGAAATACAAGCATTAGAAGAAAATGGATCGAAATCCATCCCCCGGTTTGGAAATGGCTGGACGATGTATGTTTAGGCCGAAGTATAGTATCCGAGTATGGATATCTGGAGTCTCGGCGCCCATATCGGTATACGGCCATGGATTCACTCGAAACCAACTGCAACACTTACGATGCTCTAAAATGCATGAGTTAAATGAAACGGATTTGAAATCTAACCCCCAGTTTAGAAATGGCGGTACGATGTAGGTTTAGGCCGAAGTATAGTATCTAAGTGTGGATTTCGGCCGTCTCGACGCCCATATCGGGCATACGGCCTCAAATTCGCTAGAAACCAACTTCAAAACTTAGGATGAACTAAAATACAAATATTAGAAGAAACAGGATCGAAATCCGACCCCCAGTTTGGAAATGGCGGGACGATTTAGGTTTAGGCCGAAATATAGTATCCAAGTATGGATTACAGACATCACGACCCCTATATCAGGCATATGGCCTCGGATTCGCTCGAAACCAACACCAACACCTAGGATGTACTGAAATACATGTGTTAGAAGAAATGGGATTGAAATCTGACCCCTGGTATGGAAATGGCGGGCCGATGTAGGTTTTGGCCGAAGTATAGTATCTAAGTGTCGATTTCGGCCGTTTCGACGCCCATATCGGGCATACGGCCTCGGATTCGCTAGAAACCAACTGCAAAACTTTGGATGAAGTGAAATAAAAACATTAGACGAAACAGGATCGAAATCCGACCCCCAGTTTGGAAATGGCGGGACGATGTAGGTTTAGGCCGAAGTATAGTATCCAAGTATGGATTTCGGGCGTCTCGGCGCCCATATCGGGCATACGGCCTCGGCTTCGCTCGAAACCAACTCCAACACTTAGGATGTACTGAAATACTGACATTAGAAGAAACAAGATTTAAATCTAACCCCCGGTTTGGAAATGGCGGGACGATGTAGGTTTAGGCCGAAGTATAGTAGCTAAGTGTGGATTTCGGCTGTCTCGACCCCATATCGGGCATACGGCCTCCGATTCACTCGAAACCAACTGTAAAACTTAGGATGAACTGAAATATATGCATTAGAAGAAACGAGATTGAAAACCAACCCCAGGTTTGGAAATGGCGGGATGATGTTGGTTTAGGCCGAAGTATTGGATCCAAGTTTGGATTTCGGCCGTATCGGCCACAATATCGGGCATATGGCCTCGGATTCGCTCGAAACTAACTCCAACACTTTGGATGTACTGAAATACAAGCACTAGAAGAAAAGGGATCGAAATCCATCCCCCGGTTTGGAAATGGCTGGACGATGTATGTTTAGGCCGTTGTATAGTATCCGAGTAGGGATTTCGGGCCTCTTGGCGCCCATATCGGTATACGGCCTTGGATTCACTCGAAACCAACTGCAACACTTATGATGCTCTAAAATGCATGAGTTAGATGAAATGGGATTGAAATCTGACCCCCAGTTTGGAAATGGCGGTACGATGTAGGTTTAGGCCGAAGTATAGTATCTAAGTGTGGATTTCGACCGTCTCGACGCCCATATCGGGCATACGGCCTCGAATTCGCTAGAAACCAACTTCGAAACTTAGGATGAACTAAAATACAAACATTAGAAGAAACAGGATTTAAATCCGACCCCCAGTTTGGAAATGGCGGGACGATGTAGGTTTCGGCCGAAGTATAGTATCCAAGTATGGATTACGGACATCACGACCCCTATATCAGGCATACGGCCTCGGATTCGCTCGAAACCAACACCAACACCTAGGATGTACTGAAATACATGTGTTAGAAGAAATGGGATTGAAATCGGACCCCCGGTATGGAAATGGCGGGACGATGTAGGTTTTGGCCGAAGTATAGTATCTAAGTGTGGATTTCGGCCGTTTCGACGCCCATATCGGGCATACGGCCTCGGATTCGCTAGAAACCAACTGCAAAACTTTGGATGAACTGAAATACAAACATTAGAAGAAACAGGATCGAAATATGACCCCCAATTTGGAAATGGCGGGACGATGTAGGTTTAGGCCGAAGTATACTATCCAAGTATGGATTTCGGGCGTCTCGGCGCCCATATCGGGAATACGGCCTCGGATTCGCTCGAAAACAACTTCAAAACTTAGGTTGAACTGAAATATATGCATTAGAAGAAACGAGATTGAAAACCAACCCCCGGTTTGGTAATGGCGGGATGATGTTGGTTTAGGCCGAAGTATAGGATCCGCCGTATCGGCCACAATATCGGGCATATGGCCTCGGATTCGCTCGAAACTAACTCCAACACTTTGGATGTACTGAAATACAAGCATTAGAAGAAAATGGATCGAAATCCATCTCCCGGTTTGGAAATGGCTGGACGATGTATGTTTAGGCCGAAGTATAGTATCCGAGTATGGATATCGGGAGTCTCGGCGCCCATATCGGTATACGGCCATGGATTCACTCGAAACCAACTGCAACACTTACGATGCTCTAAAATGCATGAGTCAAATGAAATGGATTTGAAATCTAACCCCCAGTTTGGAAATGGCGGTACGATGTAGGTTTAGGCCGAAGTATAGTATCTAAGTGTGGATTTCGGCCGTCTCGACGCCCATATCGGGCATACGGCCTCAAATTCGCTAGAAACCAACTTCAAAACTTAGGATGAACTAAAATACAAATATTAGAAGAAACAGGATCGAAATCTGACCCCCAGTTTGGAAATGACGGGACGATTTAGGTTTAGGCCGAAATGTAGTATCCAAGTATGGATTACAGACATCACGACCCCTATATCAGGCATACGGCCTCGGATTCGCTCGAAACCAACACCAACACCTAGGATGTACTGAAATACATGTGTTAGAAGAAATGGGATTGAAATCTGACCCCTGGTATGGAAATGGCGGGCCGATGTAGGTTTTGGCCGAAGTATAGTATCTAAGTGTCGATTTCGGCCGTTTCGACGCCCATATCGGGCATACGGCCTCGGATTCGCTAGAAACCAACTGCAAAACTTTGGATGAAGTGAAATAAAAACATTAGAAGAAACAGGATCGAAATCCGACCCCCAGTTTGGAAATGGCGGGACGATGTAGGTTTAGGCCGAAGTATAGTATCCAAGTATGGATTTCGGGCGTCTCGGCGCCCATATCGGGCATACGGCCTCGGCTTCGCTCGAAACCAACTCCAACACTTAGGATGTACTGAAATACTCACATTAGAAGAAACAAGATTTAAATCTAACCCCCGGTTTGGAAATGGCGGGACGATGTAGGTTTAGGCCGAAGTATAGTAGCTAAGTGTGGATTTCGGCTGTCTCGACCCCATATCGGGCATACGGCCTCTGATTCACTCGAAACCAACTTCAAAACTTTGGATGAACTGAAATATATGCATTAGAAGAAACGAGATTGAAAACCAACCCCAGGTTTAGAAATGGCGGGATGATGTTGGTTTAGGCCGAAGTATAGGATCCAAGTTTGGATTTCGGCCGTATCGGCCACAATATTGGGCATATGGCCTCGGATTCGCTCGAAACTAACTCCAACACTTTGGATGTACTGAAATACAAGCACTAGAAGTAAAGGGATCGAAATCCATCCCCCGGTTTGGAAATGGCTGGACGATGTATGTTTAGGCCGTTGTATAGTATCCGAGTAGGGATTTCGGGCGTCTTGGCGCCCATATCGCTATACGGCCTTGGATCCACTCGAAACCAACAGCAACACTTATGATGCTCTAAAATGCATGAGTTAGATGAAATGGGATGGAAATCTGACCCCCAGTTTGGAAATGGCAGTACGATTTAGGTTTAGGCCGAAGTATAGTATCTAAGTGTGGATTTCGGCCGTCTCGACGCCCATATCGGGCATACGGCCTCGAATTCGCTAGGAACCAACTTCGAAACTTAGGATGAACTAAAATAGAAACATTACAAGAAAACAGGATTTAAATCCGACCCCCAGTTTGGAAATGGCGGGACGATGTAGGTTTAGGACGAAGTATAGTATCCAAGTATGGATTACGGACATCACGACCCCTATATCAGGCATACGGCCTCGGATTCGCTCGAAACCAACACCAACACCTAGGATGTACTGAAATACATGTGTTAGAAGAAATGGGATTGAATTCCGACCCCCGGTATGGAAATGGCGGGAGGATGTAGGTTTTGGCCGAAGTATAGTATCTAAGTGTGGATTTCGGCGGTTTCGACGCCCATATCGGGCATACGGCCTCGGATTCGCTAGAAACCAACTGCAAAACTTTGGATGAACTGAATTACAAACATTATAAGAAACAGGATCGAAATCCGACCCCCAGTTTGGAAATGGCGGGACGATGTAGGTTTAGGCCGAAGTATAGTATCCAAGTATGGATTACGGACATCACGACCCCTATGTCAGGCATACGGCCTCGGATTCGCTCGAAACCAACACCAACACCTAGGATGTACTGAAATACATGTGTTAGAAGAAATGGGATTGAAATCCGACCCCCGGTATGGAAATGGCGGGACGATGTAGGTTTTGGCCGACGTATAGTATCTAAGTGTGGATTTCGGCAGTTTTGACGCCCATATCGGGCATACGGCCTCGGATTCGCTAGAAACCAACTGCAAAACTTTGGATGAACTGAATTACAAACATTATAAGAAACAGGATCGAAATCCGACCCCCATTTTGGAAATGGCGGGACGATATAGGTTTTGGCCGAAGTATAGTATCTAAGTGTGGATTTCGGCGGTTTCGACGCCCATATCGGGCATACGGCCTCGGATTCGCTAGAAACCAACTGCAAAACTTTGGATGAACTGAATTACAAACATTATAAGAAACAGGATCGAAATCCGACCCCCATTTTGGAAATGGCGGGACGATGTAGGTTTTGGCCGAAGTATAGTATCTAAGTGTGGATTTCGGCCGTCTCGACGCCCATATCGGGCATACGGCCTCAAATTCGCTAGATACCAACTTCAAAACTTAGGATGAACTAAAATACAAATATTAGAAGAAACAGGATCGAAATCCGACCCCCAGTTTGGAAATGGTGGGAGATTTAGGTTTAGGCCGAAATATAGTATCCAAGTATGGATTACAGACATCACGAGCCCTATATCCGGCATACGGCCTCGGATTCGCTCGAAACCAACACCAACACCTAGGATGTACTGAAATACATGTGTTAGAAGAAACGGGATTGAAATCTGACCCCTAGTATGGAAATGGCGGGACGATGTAGGTTTTGGCCGAAGTATAGTATCTAAGTGTCGATTTCGGCCGTTTCGAGGCCCATATTGGGCATACGGCCTCGGATTCGCTAGAAACTAACTGTAAAACTTTGGATGAAGTGAAATAAAAACATTAGAAGAAACAGGATCGAAATCCGACCCCCAGTTTGGAAATGGCGGGACGATGTAGGTTTAGGCCGAAGTATAGTATCCAAGTATGGATTACGGGCGTCTCGGCGCCCATATCGGGCATACCGCCTCGGCTTCGCTCGAAACCAACTCCAACACTTAGGATGTACTGAAATACTCACATTAGAAGAAACAAGATTTAAATCTAACCCACGGTTTGGAAATGGCGGGACGATGTAGGTTTAGGCCGAAGTATACTATCTAAGTGTGGATTTCGGCTGTCTCGACGCCCATATCGGGCATACGGCCTCAGATTCACTCGAAAGCAACTTCAAAACTTAGGATGAACTGAAATATATGCATTAGAAGAAACGAGATTGAAAACCAACCCCAGGTTTGGAAATGGCGGGATGATGTTGGTTTAGGCCGAAGTATAGGATCCATGTTTGGATTTCGGCCGTATCGGCCACAATATCGGGCATATGGCCTCGGATTTGCTCGAAACTAACTGCAACACTTTGGATGTACTAAAATACAAGCACTAGAAGAAAAGGGATCGAAATCCATCCCCCGGTTTGGAAATGGCTGGACGATGTATGTTTAGGCCGTTGTATAGTATCCGAGTAGGGATTTCGGGCGTCTTGGCGCCCATATCGGTATACGGCCTTGGATTCACTCGAAACCAACTGCAACACTTATGATGCTCTAAAATTCATGAGTTAGATGAAATGGGATTGAAATCTGACCCCCAGTTTGGAAATGGCGGTACGATGTAGGTTTAGGCCGAAGTATAGTATCTAAGTGTGGATTTCGGCCGTCTCGACGCCCATATCGGGTATACGGCCTCGGATTCGCACGTAACCAACTCCAACAATTATGATGTACCAAAATACACGCGTTTGAAGTAACGGGATTGAAATCTGACCCTCGGTTTGGAAATGATGAGATGAAGTTGGTTTAGGCAGAAGTATAGGATCCAAGTGTCGATTTCGGCCGTCTCGGCCCCCAGATCGGGCATATGGCTTCGGATTCGCCCGAAACCAACTCCAACACTTTGGATGTACTGAAATATAAACATTAGAAGAAACGGGATCAAAATCTAACCCCCGTTTTGGAAATGGTGGGACGATGTAGGTTTAGGCCGAAGTATAGTGTCCAAGTATGGATTACGGGTGTCACGGCCCCCATATCGGGTATACGGCCTTGGATTCACTCGAAACCAACTCCAACACTTACGATGTACTAAAATGCACACGTTAGAAGAAACAGTATTGAAATCCGACCCCCAGTTTGGAAATGGCGGGACGATGTAGGCTTGGGCCGAAGTAAGGATAGTTGTGGATTCAGCGTCTCGGCCGCATCTCGAGATGCCGGCCTCGGATTCGCTCGACATCAAATCCAACACTGGATGACTGATATACAAGCGGTTAGACAGCCAGGAATGGTACGAAATAGAACCCCGGTTTGGAAATGGGGGGGGGACGATATAGGCTTAGGCGGAAGTATAGATCCAAGTATGGATTC
>JABCRI010000283.1:0-32941 GCA_015143295.1 Tetracentron sinense | reverse complement strand
CATGATAGCTGGAAAAGACTTCTTCTTGTCAAAGTATACTCGGATCTTTGCACCGGCCGGGGCGATTAACGTGGGATGGGCTCGAACCGTCTCTTCGGTGCAATCATGTTAAGTCGTTCGCGACGAGCTAGCATTTGTTGCATGATAGGAAAAGGGTTCTGGTGATTGTTGGTATTCTGGGTTTGTAGAGCGGGGTTTGAGATAAGAAGGTTACTGTCTATCAAGTCCTGGATGAATGCTTGATGAGGGTGCACCTATAAGTGGAATGGCCCCGCTGCCTCCCATGTGAAAATCACAGTTTCGTTTGCTTGAAAAATTGGGATTAGCTACTATGACATTTTAGGTTCACAGCAGCTTAATCAACTGACCTTCAAGCAGGGTTGGGAGGAGTTCAGAGGGCCGAACAGGAAGCTTGGTGAAAACTCGATACTTCTTTTCATTTGATTGATTCGGGGCCCTATTACCTGGACCGGGAAGGCCAATAGGTGGTACAACCGCAGGTTGAGCTGGCTGAACTGCTTGGGCATAGGCAGGCTGAGCAAGCTGAGCATACACTGGGTAATTGGGTTGAGGGGGTTGGCCATATACAGGGTAAGATGGTTGAGTATACATGGGTTGGGCATAGACTTTGAGGGCGATTAACCATGACTGTCTGAACATCCCCTTCCTTCTTCCCATGTCTCTTCTTCCATTTACTGGCCTCTTAGTCGTCGCATTTGCTGCAGTCTGTTGCTCAAACATGTTGTGCAAATATTCATAATCCGCAAGCTTACCTGTTTTGATCCCATCATCAATTCCATCTCCGATGTGAACGATTGTCGCGAAATTTGAAGCATAATATCCCAACAGATAACCATAGTAAGGTTGCTTGAGTGTGGATATGAAGGTTGAGACCACCTCAGTTTCAGTCATTGGGGGTTTTACCCGAGCAGCGACTCCTCTCCATCTATGTGCATACTGCTTGAAAGTTTCGGTGCTCTTCTTGTACATCCTTGCACATCCATGCGATTAGCGACATCGGTGGTATTGAATCGAAAATGGTCCAGAAACACCTCGGCCAGATCCCTCCATACTTTCAGCTTAGTATGGTCAATAGTGGAGTACCAGTCTAATGCTTCTTCGGTCAGACTTCTTTGAAAGAGTTGAAGCAATAGTGGCTCATTGTCGATAAAATCACTTAAAGACCAGATATACAATTTTAAGTGAGCCAGAGGGCATCCCTTTCCATTATACTTGGAGAGTTCCGGACACTTGAATTTTGGAGGCATCTTGGACCCAGGATGCAGGCAGAGATCCTCTAAGTCAATCTTTCCATAGGTATCCACACCTTTCAATTGTCTAACTTCTGATCTGAGTTCTGAACGAAGTTCTGATTTGAGCTGTGCAATCTGATCACTCATGTCAGCCTTCTGTTTTCCTTTAGATCTCCACTCTTCTTCTTCATAGGTGTCATCCTCTTGTTGGCCACTGGTATGGAATATTACAGTCTGTTTCGGCGGAAGTGACCTGATATTTGTAGAACTAGATGGACCTGTCGGGTTGGCTTGACCTTGTGGTTGATCCGGGGGAGCCTGAGGTTGATCTGGGACAAGTATGTAATTTGGGTGATCCTGGTTTGACTGATTTTGGTTTTGCATGAAATTCATGAACATCTGAGTGAGCCTGTCAAGTTTTTCATTAACTTGATTCAATTCAGTAACAGAGGCATACTCTGTCATATTAGGAGGTGGAGGAGCAGAACTGTTATTGCCAGCACTTTCCATTGTGTTAGATCTCGAGCGAGTAACTATCGGACTTCGCACTGGTACGAAGCGGATGAGCCTTTTGGAGCGTCCAATCTTGCCCTCCAACCTATATGGAAAAGCCAAACAAGTTGACAGTAAAATGATAGAAACAAAATTCAAGAGGTATGAGTGATGAGATGAAATGCAATTGAACCTCAAAGGTTTCAATGACGCACAAGTGATGAATGGGATATCGACTTTTGACCCGCATTAGTTGTACAAACTATGATGACCATGTCTTAGGGGGATTACCCATGGGTAAAAATACTAAGTGAATGATGCAAAATTGGAGATACCCGAAGGATTTATACTCCACCATTTTTTTTTTTTGGCGAGATAAAGAGAATGTCACTGCATGAAGTCTGATTATGACACCCAACAAAGAAATAGGATATCACTGCATGAAGTCTGATGTGATACCTAACAAAGAAAAGAGAATATCACTGCATGAAGTCTGATGTGATACCTCAAAAAGTAAAGAGAATACCATTGCATGAAGTCTGATATGGCAACTCAGAAAATTTTAATTGGTTGGATTTGAATTTTTAACTGAAAAGGACTACCCGAAGGAATTATGCCCAGAAAAGGTTGGCGACCCGAAGGAATTACACCGATTGGTTGACAATTTTTAGAAACATTCTCGCTTTTAGGGTCCTAGACCCTTTTAGCGGAAGAAAAGATGGACTTCCCGAAGGATTTACACCACCAAAGAGGAATTTTATCATTGATTTTAAAATGAGATTGCTTTAGGGTTTTGAAACCATTTGCAATGAAATGGGCTTACCCGAAGGATTTATGCCACCAAGGATGAGTTAAATGGATTTTATCATTGATTTTAAAATGAGATTGCTTTAGGGTTTTTGGAACCCTTAGCAATGGAATGGACTACCCGAAGGATTTATGCCATGAGTTGAGTAGATTTTATGATTTATTTTTTTTTTATTTTTTTTTATAAGAAATTGCTTTAGGGTTTTTGGAACCCTTAGCAATGAAATGGGCTACCCGAAGGATTTTGAGTTGAATTTTTAATTGCAAAATGAGATTGCTTTAGGGTTTGGAAACCCTTAGCAATGAAATAGGCTACCCGAAGGATTTATGCCGCCAAAGAATGAATGTCTCCTTTTAATTTTTATCCACAAATAAAAGATTTTATTACAAATTGCCTTAAGAAATACAAGGGGCCTTCAAGGGCGAAAAAAAAAAAAAAAAAAAAAAAAAAGACAACTCTTTACACATAGGGCCTTCGAGGGCAACAAAGATAATAAGTCTTGAATTGTCTTCACTTGGGCTCGAGCTTATTTTTCTTGAAGGTTTCTCGCTTACTTCCTTGAAGTTCTCCTCACCTAAACATCATATTTACACAATGAGAATTTTGATCTTTTAATGCATGCTTAGGTGAGAATAGCACATCTCTCCTCTTGAAATGAACCAATGCTTACAAGGGTGGAGGTACCCTTTGACATGAGTCATGCACGAATGCTTATGAAAAGGTTTTGGGTAATCATTACCCTAAACCAAATGGGAGGTTTCTCTAAAAAGTGAGTCAAAGACTCACCTAAGGGGTTGCATTTGAACATGATAAGACCAAGTATGGGTGAAGTACCCATATGAAAGATGAACTCTTGTCATGCATGAAGCTAGGGTAAGAAACCTTTGCTTTCCATGAACTCTTATGCATGTATGTATGACAAAATGAATTGCATATGGGGTTTGAGAATGAACATTCATATACAAAATTTAGCATTGCAATATCATTATCCAACAACATTAAAACATATCATCAATGATCATAACATTAGTGCAACAAAATATGGCATCATAAGCTTATAACACAAGTATGTCAATTCATGATAAAAGCATCATGGCATTTCAACACATCATCATTTATATCATATGATTTTGAAGATGTGTCCTAAAGTTATTTTGACATGATATCCCTTCTATATGCTCATGAGTTTGGGGTTCACTAATTCAACCTAGAGGGCTCGGCTCCCAAATCTTCAAACCTCCACGTACGCAAGCATACGTTTCTTTGGTTGGTGATTCGGGTCAGGGATGTTTCGTTGCCGCTACCGGGGTGCTACCCTCGGGCGCTCAGTTACTTTATCCCCTACTAATCCTAGTAGGTATGATGGGTTGTGGCATGATGCAAGCATGAGGTGCTCAGTGCATTTAGAAAGGAAGAATGAAATTAACATCCAAACACACAATAGAAGCATGTGATATCATGATAATTGAATAATAAAGAACATAAATGCTCAAGGTATGCCAAAGAGGAAAACATGCAAACTTTCCAAAGCCATTTTTTTTTTTTTTTTTTTTTTTTTTTTATCATCATTTTTCTAAAAACAAAACAAAACGACTAAGCCGATGAAATAAAAAAATTTCATTTTAAGCAAAAGGGAAAAATGAAAACAATTAAAGGGTCGAACCCTCAAAGTCCCCAGCAGAGTCGCCAGCTGTGGGATAGCGACCTTTTTTTTTTTTCAAAAAATTTTTTTTGAAGAGAACGAACTTTGAGTCGCCACCAATCATCGAGTTATGGTGTGATTGGTCACCGAAATTCATTTTAAAATAAAATCAATACGAAACCATAATGAGATCCCGGGAAAGGAGGTTCTATTGTGATTTGGGGAAGGTGTTAGGCACCCCAAATCACCCGTCCAAAGACGGTAACCTATGATTTCAAAATTCCCTTAAAAATCTTTAATAAATCGGCTTAAAGAAAATGATTAATGAAATTCTAATTTCTGAAGAATTATAACGACTCTAATCTTGAAAGGTTAGACATCGTTGGAACACATGAAATGATGATGAAAAAATTGTCTAAAATTCGGCATTATAACGACTCTAATCTAGAAAGATTAGAAATCGTTATATTGCATAAAATGATGATAAAAATCTATCTAAGAATCGGCATTATAACAACTCTAATCTAGAAAGATTAGACATCGTTATATTGTCTAAAATGATGATAAAATCTATCTAAGAATTGGCATTATAACGACTCCAATCTAAAAAGATTAGACATCGTTATATTGCATAAAATGGTGATAAAAATCTATATAAAAATCGACATTATAACGACTCTAATCTAAAAAGATTAGACATCGTTATATTGTCTAAAATAATGATAAAAATCTATCTAAAAATCGGCATTATAACGACTCTAATCTAGAAAGATTAGACATCGTTATATTGCATACAATGATGATAAAAAGAAAAATAAAACGATTTTTTGAAAACAAACATGTGTCTAACAATGAATGGAATACCCCTCTTTTCCTTACTATTCACAAAGAGCCCTAATTCGGCGAAACGCGTCGTAGGGGGTCCTTAATGAACATTTTAAGAAGAAGAGGAGCACTTCATTACAATGCTCGAGCAATAATGAGAACAAAAACATGGGTTTATGGATATCTCTATATCTCATATCTCACAAGGAGCCCCAATTCAGCGAAACGCGTCTTAGGGGGTCCTTAATGAGCATTAGAGCAAAGAGGGGGGAGAATTTTAACGACTTGGCCCATACATCATTTTTTTAAAAAAAAAAAAAAGGAAATAAAAAAAGGGTTCTAAAAAAAGACCTAAGGGTTCCTACCCCTCTTCCTTCCATTTGAAGCCCCCTAATCGGCGAAACGCGTCATAGAAGGGTCCAAACTACTTGAAGAAAAGGGGGGTAGGTCTTAAAGATTACCTAAGGCTCACATCATAAAAAAATAAAAGAGAGGGTAAAGAAGAGAAGTAGTACAAAGGAAATGAGATGAGGTAGGGTGTTGGCCTACCTATATGGGTTGGAGACCCACTTGAAATTAAATCTTCAAGCTTTTCCCAAATGCTCCAAGCTCTCCTTCTTTTTTATTCTTTCTCCTCTCCAAGGTTTTCTTCTTCTAACTCTCTTGGGACTTAGGGAATTTTGGGGCAAAGGGACAAGGATAAAAGAAAAATTTTTTTTCAAGACTTAGAATGCCTTGCAAAGCATGGCTTTCTTAGTCTCTTTTTTGCAGAGTTTTGGCTAGCAAGAGTGGTCTCTCAAATGAGGTAAAGAGGTGAGGTATTTATAGGGGAGAGGTTGAGGGAAAAACTCATCCATTTCCAATGTGGGACTAAACAATTTTGGGGACATAAAAGTCATTTTTTTAATTGTTTGGACGAAATCCCTGGAAACTTGAAAATATTGAGGGTATTTTGGTCCAAAGAAAGGTAATATACCATAAGAGTTGATGGACAAAAATTTGAGTATTAGTCTGGTCGTTTTTGTCAAAAACGACAGGAAGAAAATAGGCCAAAATGGTCAAGTCGTTTTTGGTAAAAACGACCAAAAAATCCCCTTTTGTAACAGAAAAGATTCCCTCGCACATGGGTTGTTATGGGTCAAGCTCGGGTCGTTTTTAATATAAACGATTTCACAAAGTAAGCATAAAATATTGGGTCGTTTTTATCAAAAACGACTAATGTTTCAAAAGCAAAAAAGGAGAGTCGGTTATGACATAAACGACCAAAGCATTTCAGCCCAAAAGGCTTTGGTCGTTTATGACATAAACGACCAAAGCATTGCTTTCTCTTTTTTTTTTATTCCTTTCTTTGACTTTTTGCTTTTTAGTTTTTGTTTGGGGGTCCCACATGAGAAAGGGTTGAGGGCTTAGGTATGGGGTATGCTAGGGTGTGACAAGAGTGTTTGGAGAAAGCCTTGGAGAAGTGGAGAGTTGAAGCGGGAGAAGAGAAGCCTGGGCAAAACAGGGTGTCTACAGTTGTGATAGAGATCTGTATAACTACTACTCCTCAAACCAAAAACCTAAGGTTCCCGAAATAATCTTGGGCTTGCGGGATACAGAGAGAAATTGGAAAGCAACCCCTTTCATTATCTCCGGGGCTTGGAGATCAAACTCTTCTGTCCCCAGTGTCTTCTAGGTGGAACCAGGTAACCGTCTTCTGTTGTCTGGTGTCTGTTATCTTTCACACCGTTTCTTGTTGTCACCGGTTTATTGCCTTTGCGCTTGTTGTACTAACTATTGTTTTTTCCACAGCGAATGATATTCACTTCACGAAGCTCAGCGCGGAAGAAGAACGCGTTCTGACAAATAGTAAGAGAGCTAAAGGAGGAGAATACATCCGGTGAACACCTCGACCGAAGAAAGAACTGTGGGAGTTAGCAAGTGAACAGAGCTCCGATGATCAAGGACAAGACGGTCCGTCCTCTCGTCCCACTGAAGAAGAAGAAGAACAAGAAGAAATGGCCAGTAGAGCTCCTTCACTGGTCAGGAAGCCCTAGCCTTCGCAAGAAACAGTTGCTCCACTCCCTCCCCATCAAGGAAACAAAAAACCGCAATGGAGGTTGCTATTGCCACTCTGCCGGCAAAGAGAAAGAGTGCAGATGCACCAGATGACCTTCAGGTCAAGAAGAAGAATAAGGAGGAAAGACGCCTTGAGAAAGGCAAAGCCGTTGCAACTCCGGCTTCAGCTCTCCAAATCAGGGAGCCAACTGCTGTTGCCGACCCTGATTCCACCACTGCTACTGCTGACATCGCTGTCACTGCCGCTACTACTACGGCCATAGTCCTTGCCTCTACACAACGGGAAGAGGGTACATCGGGAGAGACCGTTCCTTGGGTCCCCGACTTCTCCAACTTCAGTAGGCCAAACATCGTGGACTCGGCCATTGCTGACCATAACGTGGCCATGGCCACTAACTACGCTTTGCGGCTCCTTGCTGACGTCAACTCAGCACAGCAAATTCATGGGAAGGAAATCTTCCATGTGATGAGCCAGGCTCTCGCATATCATGAAACATTGATATGCTAGTTTCACTGTACTTCAACTCAGTCTGGGTTTATGATCGTTAACCTCAATCTTCTTCACATTTGCACTTGTATGTCTCCGTACGTTTTCAGTACAATGAAGATCTCGCATATAACACATCAAAGAATTAATTTTGTAGATTTGATAAGGCGTAAATTTGTTTAAAGCAGACTCAACTAGACAGATCTCGCATTGTATGGCATTTGGCATTTTCACTTGATGACAGGGCATATAAACACTTAAAGAATCTCTTATCGAGCAATATATCATGAACATAACTTCATAAATGACTTTTCACAAGATGGATCGATAATAACTCATAGTGAGACATTTGCTCAGGATGACTTTTCATTAGTAGAAGCTACCAGGTTTGCTCTGATGACAATTCATTTTTCCAAGCCACATATGTCTCACAACAAGTACCTCGTCTATCACATGTGATATCATTTCTTGCGCAATATATTCAGGATACGCTACCCCACTTGAATAAATCACCAGCACAGTTGTATAATCAGCTCCAACATAACTCATAATTTTATTTATTGAAAAAATTACTTCAAATTCATAATGTTCTAGGATTTCTGAATCACATTACCTTGTAAATCTTTAAGGTAACATACTCCAGAACCACCAAGTCGATCTACAATATAAGGTCCTTCCCAATTAGGTCCTAACTTTTCACTGTTTAGGTCTTTAGTATTTTGGAACCCTTTTCGCAGAACGAGATCCCCAACTTGAAGGACTCTCCATTGAACTTTTTTGTTGTAAGCTTTCCGTAGTTGTTATTGATACCTTCCCATTTGGATGCTAGCATCTTCTCGCTTCTCCTCTAATAAATCCAGATGAATAGCCATGAGCTTTACATTCTTGTCATTCTCTTTAACTTTCTTAGAATTACACGTACGTATCGTGGGTAAACTGATTTCAGTAGGAATCACAACTTCCATCCCATAGGCTAAGGAGAACGGTGTCTCATTTGTTGGGCTTCTTGGTGTTGTCCTATACCCCCAAAATATGTTGTGCAGTTCACTGGTCCACTTCCCTTTCGAATCTTCTAATCGTCGTTTCAGTGCATTTAGGATGTTTTTATTGGCTGCTTCAGCTAACTCATTTCCCTAAGGATAATAAGGCGATGAAAAGATATGCTTGATCTTAAGTTCTTCACAGAATTCGGCAATGATTCTCCCAGTGAATTGCTTCCCGTTGTCAGTAATAATGGATTGAGGAATACCGAATCTACAAACGATGTGCTCCCAAAGGAATTTTTTCACCTCCTGCTCTCTGATACGGGCAAGAGGAACAGCTTCTATCCATCACGAGAAATAATCAGTAGCCACCAAGAGAAAGATTAAATTACCTGGAGCCTTAGGAAATTGTCCCACAATATCAAGTCCCCAACGACCAAATGGCCAAGGCTGAGATACGGTGTTCAGCTCTTGAGCTAGAGCATGAAGTAACCGAGCATAACGCTGACATTGGCTACACTTCTTTACATATTTCTTCGCATTAGCTTGCATATATGGCCAAAAATATCCTTGCGCCAGAGCTCGATAAGACATTGTCCTTCCTCAAGAATGAATGCCACAGACGCCTTCATGAAGCTCAGCAAGAATTCTTTCAACGTCTACAGGATGAACACATTTCAGTAGTGGACCTCTAAAGGATTTTCTGTACAACTCACCATGCAGTAAAGTATAACGAGGTGCCTTGTACTGACTTCGCCTTGACTCATGTACATCGATAGGAAGGGCTCCATCCTTTAAGTACACTACCAACCCCGTCATCCTGCTTGGAACAGGATTAATGAAAATCACCTCCCGATGTGGCTGCAACTCGATAGAAGGATACGCCTGGTATTCCATGAGGATTGCCTTAGGTTCATCAATTTGCAACATAGAAGCAAGGTAGGCTAAAGCATCAGCATGTCTATTGTCATCTCTCCGGATGTGCTTGATCTCAACTACAACAAAGACCTTACATTGCTCACGAATAAGCGCCACATATCGTCTCATCCAATCATCTTTATACTCATAAATGTCTTTCATTTGATTCACCACGAGTTGAGAATCACAGAACACTCTTAATTTAGTGATCTGTAAGTCATGAGCATTTTGTAGTCCAAGCAACAATGCTTCATATTTAGCCTCGTTGATGGAGGCAGCAAAACCTAGACGCACCATCTTTTGAACTTTTATATTCTCCGGATTAATGAGCACAGTACCGAGTCTTGAACCGCTTGAAATAAACGATCCATCTACATACAAAACCCAATCATTCTATAATACTGGCTTGTTTTGCGCAGTTGCTCCGTTCTACTCAATGATCTCGTTGTCCACCTCGTCGAGGAGATCGTGGAGATCAAGATCTACTTCTGGACCAGTTTCATCAACAGGAAAATCTGAGAGAAAACCTGCCATGACTTGCCCCTTTTCTGAGATCTTTGCTCGATACTGAATGTCAAATTCGCTAAGTGCCACAGCCCATTTGGAAATTCTCCCCGCCAACTCAGGTCGGCCTAACACAATTTTTAAAGGGTATGTTGTGATAAGCACAATAGTATGTGCTTAAAAATAAGGACGAAGCTTCTCAGTCGAAAAGACAAGCGCAAGACATACCTTCTCCAGCTTGCTATAATTTGACTCCGCCTTAAGAAATGTCTTGCTGATAAAATATATAGGCTTCTCAACACCATCGCAGCTTCTAAGCAACATGGAACCAATAGCCTGCATTGAAACGGAGAGATAGAGATACAATATTTCGGCAGGTTCAAGTACAGAAAGAATAGGAGCAGAGCCCAAGTACTCCTTTAAAGTAGTAAAAGCTTGAGAACACTCCTCTGTCCATTTGAAGATTGAATCATTTCGTAGCAACTCAAAGAGAGGTTTACAACAATCAGATGACTTGGAGATAAAACGGTTGAGAGCAGCAATACGTCCTGTCAACTTTTGGATCTCCTTCTTTGACTTTGGCTCTAGCATATCTAACAGAGCGCAAATTTGAGCTAGATTAGCCTCAATGCCACACTGACAGATAAGATAGCTTAAGAATTTGCCTGAAGTAACACCAAAACACACTTCTCTCGATTCAACTTTAGATTAAAAGTTCGGAGAATAGAGAAAGGTTCGGCCAAGTCCGCAACAAGAGAAGTTCTCACTCGGCTTTTCACCACGATATCATCAATATAGACTTCCACCGTCTTACCGAGCACTGAGTTAAACATGAGATTCATAAGACGCTGATATGTGGCTCCCGCGTTCTTCAGACCGAAAGGTAAACGCGATAACAGAATAAACCACGTTCTGTTATAAAGGCGATTTTCTCTTGATCACCTTTTGCTAAAAGAATTTGATTATAGCCCAAGTAACCATCCATGAACGACAGCATCTCATGGCCAGCGGTAGCATTGATAAGTCTATCAATTCTGGGCATTGGGAAGAAGTCTTTAGGGCAGACTTTATTGACACTGGTGAAGTCAATACAGACTCTAACCTTTCCATTATTCTTCGGCACGGCTACCACATTCGCGATCCAGTCAGGATATTGCACCTCACGAATGAATCCGTGCAAAATAAGCTTATCGATTTCTTCGTTGACAGCATCATGATAGGCCGGAGCAAGTCTTCGAGGCTTTTGCTTAACTGGCGGGGCAACAGGTCAACATTGAGATGATGACAGATGACGTCAGGATCTATCCCTGTCATGTCTTTTTGAGACCAAGCAAAGACATCAAGGTTCTTTCTCAGGAAGTCCAATAGTCCGACTTCCTCCTCCATTGTCAAGCTCGTTCCGATCTGCAACATCTTCGGTTCTTCGTCTGTTCCCAAATTGACAGCTTTCGTGAGCTCAACGGACGGTCTACACATTACTTCTTTCGAGCTTTCTTCGACAATGAACCTGACCTGTAATTTCTATTTAGTCGCAATAGGTGGAGTGTAATCGCACTTTTGAGATGTCAACTAATCTCCCCTGATTTCCTTAGGTCCCTCTTGAGTGGGAAACTTCAGCACCTGATAATAAGAGGAGGGGAGCGCCCTCATCTTATGAGTCCACCATTGCCCCAAGATAACATTGTATGGAGCTGGCATGTTGAGAACGAAGAATCGAGTTAGCAGAACGATTGGTCTAGCCATAACGGAAAAAATGATCTCTCCAATGGGTTGCATTGAACTGCCGTCAAATTCGAACAAAGGGCTTTGAGCAGACACAAGAGTAGAAGGGTCTAACTTCATCTGTGAGAAGGCATGAAGATAAAGAATATCCGCTCCACTTCCAGAATTAACGAGCACCCTCTTGATATCGAAGTTACCGATTCGCATGGTAAGAACGAGAGCATCATAATGGGGCCTGACCACAGTTGACATGTCATGATTAGAGAAAGTGAGAGCTTACTCGATGCCTCTCGTGGCTACCTGCACCTGGCACACTTCAGCCATGTGAGATAGCTTCCTCAATTTCACTCTAAAGTCTTGCTCCAAGTCCAACGTCGATGTTTGAGCACGGTGGATGACATTGATGATCCTCCTTGGCGCTTCTGGCCCTTCTCTAGTGCCAACAGTATTTGAAGGTTCTTCGCTGTGAAACAGAGGTTGCTGCTCCCCGGTGTGCACTGCACCACCATTATTGGGATCCAAAAATTCCGTCAAATAGCTCTCCTGGACCAGCCACTCCAAAAACTCTCGTAGGGTCTTTCAACGATTGGTGAGATGTCCTCGGCACTTGTGATAATAGCAATACTCACTTGCCCATTGTCCCGTAGTGATTTCACGAATAGGTCATGCAAGCCATTCGAAGAAAGGCTTATCTTCCATCGACCTCATGATTGTTGTGAGACTAACCGTGAAGTAGATTCGATCAGTCTGGTCTTGGAAAGATTGATAAGGGCGCCTATCCACTACTTGATTGTTCCGATCTCGAGAACCCTATCATTCCTGGATCACTCCTGGTTGGACGGATAAGGATGCCTTTCTCGTTGCTAATTCTCTTGAATAGGATGCTTGTACGTCTTACTCTGCTGTTGGTTATGATTTTGGTACACTTCATACGGGCGCCGATCCGGCTGATCCCGTTGCTCTACATATACCATCATTTCTCGTGGTGCTCTTCGAAATGATTCTTCGTCACTGGAATATTCATACCTTCCCTTCCCTTTCTCCGATGATGATGCTCTCCACACGGATTCCACTCATTTTCCCTTTGGCCGCAGCATGACTGCAGTATCTTCTTCATACCTTCCAAACTTGGCGGCACGAACCATCAAGTTCTCTAGCTTGTCGGGATAGTCTAGAGCCAGAGATTTGTATAAACTGAGTGCTTTGGTAAGGCGTTCTTGAAAGTAGCTATACAAGTCTCATCTGCCACTTTATTGATACCGTTAGCTTCCGTTGTGAATCTATGCATGAAATCCCTCAGGGTTCTCCTGGTTTCACCTTCAGAGTAAAGAGAGAATCTGCTCCTGTCTTCTTCTTTTTGTTCACAACATATTGGTCGATGAAAACTGAATTGAGTTCAGTAAAACTCTTGATGGATCCAAGGGGCAGATTGCGGAACCATTTCACTGCTGCATCAATTAAGCTACTTGGGAATGCTTTACACAGTAGATTGTCATCAGGATTACGAACGGCCGTGGCATTCTGAAAGTCGAACAGATGGTCGAGGGGGTCTCTCCTTCCATCGAACATGCGAAAATTTGGCAACATGAACAATGAATGAGTAGGTGACTCCACAGTCTCTCTAGAGAAAGGTGATGTGCCCACAGCTTCCTTACACTTCTGGGAAAATTGATCAGTAGTGAGTTTACCCGAGCTCTTGACACGGGCATTGATAAGGGCCTCCACATCTTTGAGCGTGAATCCCACCCTCTGATCAACACTTGGCTCTACAACAATTGGCTTCTGAGCGTCGCGGATTTGTGGCTCTTCACGAGGATGACTGGCAATTTGCTGGTTGCAACGCTCTTGGTGCTCTTGTAGCTCAGCACGGACTAAGGCATTTTGCTCGTCATTACGAACAAACATCGAGTTGCGCGGTTGGACATGAGGTTATCCCATTGTCCTTCATGAGCAGGCGGAGGACAAGGAGGAGCAGCTCTCCCCGGAGAAGGGTCTAGAACGAACCTAGAATCAGGATTCTCTAGCCAAGGTGGAGAAGGTGGAAAAGTAAGCTGACGCCTTACCGAAAGCCCTTGCAACGGCTCAGGATCTACCTCCAACCGACTATGTTCCAAGGCATCAAATCTCTCTTGCAACATCTGTTGCTGACTGGCAATTCGAGCTAGAATGGCTTGTTATTGCTGCAACAGAAGAAAAAGAGGGTCAGAGACATGAACAACTCCCTCAGCAGAGTGTTCAGAAGGTTGCCGAACTTCAGAACTGGGAGTATGCACAAAAGGAGACACCAAAGGAGGGGTTTGAAGGGTTTGAGGAGTTTGATTATCAATCGCAGGTAAAAGGGTTTGATCAACCATGATGACTGAGATATGTAGGATAAGCAAAGGGAGGTTTGGTTATTCTCCTCAAGAACAAATCAACTTATCACTTTTTTGAAGTGTAAGTGATTCAGGAGAAGAAGTTTCCCACAGACGGCACCATTTTGAGGGGGAAAAATCTCACAACGCCATGTGTCAATCTCTACCTCAAGCTCCGGTTCACTGGTAGAAGGTTGAAGATAGAGGGTTTGGACCCTGCCCTGCACTCCGATGGTAAAGTAAGTACACGAAGAAGATGATGAACAGTAATGGAATCGAAGCACTATAATAAACAATATGAAATTTCGGGGGGGATCCTTATGCACTAAGTCACAGGGGGTATTTATAGGTTAAGCTCTTTATGCCCATAGATGGTTATGGATGACCATGCCACTTGCTTTACACTCATTACCAAATATGTCAGACAGATCTTGAGCCTTACGTGTCACACGTGGGAGCCTACTATTTGTTCAATTTGATTTGATATGACAACACTCAGAAGTGACCAACATTAAATGCCAAGGCAGTGTTTTCCGCCTACTGTCACAGTCAAGGAATCGCCTCCTGATCACTCCTTCCTGATAGTCAGTCTCGTTATTGACGCAAGCTCGGGATCGTTGTATATGCGTCGAAGTCAATTGAACGTACTCATCAGACAGCGAATACGTTATACAAAAGACAACGAGAACGTTATACATTTGCACAACGAGAACATTGTGGAATTGATAATGAAGACGTTATGAACCCGACAACGGAACACCATTCATCTGAGAGACACGTGTCACCTATCCGTGCACATAACAACGAAAACAAGCTCGTTCTCCAACGCTAAATGTTTTACGAATTTTATCCCTTACACCTTTAAAATAGGAGTTTAATTTTGAGGTAAAGTTATGCTTGGAAAAGAGGAGATCCACTTCTTATTGTAAACGTTGTGGCTATTTCCCAATTATGAAGAACAATTGCAGTAATTTTTCAAAACACTTTTTTTCATAATTACAAAATTGCCACCATTGTAGATAAAAAGGGAAGCTCCATTTTGCGTCGTGAAGCAGAGCTCCTCTTTGTATTTAAGTTGTTAAAATAGAGCTAGAGTTTATAGTAAATAGCATTCTAACATTTGTAAGCTAGTATAGGTTCCGTGAGCATGGAAATTTATCGCATTTCTTTCCAGGTCAGGTATTGCAGAGACATGACGTTAAACGTCTAATTGGTAGTCGCCACCTATTTTAATTATAGGGAAACTAGAATCCTAGATTTTTCAATGGAAAAGGGCATATGGTCAACTCAAAGGGTCCAAGTAAGCGATTCATTTAAGTCTAGTGGAAGGTTTTAGTTACCTTAGGACCCCCATTTGAAGATGGTTACCTATTCCCTAAGTTTATGTCAATTAAAGTGAATTTCAAAGAAATTTAAACTTGTCACTTTGATATGCTGATTAAGAGATAAACCTATCCTAGGGGAGGTCCGACTTATTCAAGGATTGCCTACGTACCCAAGTTGGTGAGATCAGACCAGTATAGTTCAATTGAAAAGCAGGTGCTAAGTCAATTAATTGCATTTTATGTAATTTGATTATTTTTTCAAAGTCTGTTTTTTTAGTAGTTTAAATTCATATGCGGATCATAAGGGAGCATAAGGACGTATTTAGCTCATGCCTAGGAGTGTAAGGTAGTTTAGGCTCATGCAAGAGTAAGGAAGCAGGCAAGCTCACTATAGTTATCTTTTGGATTTTTTGGGTATTTTACTTTTATTATGTAATTTAGTTCATTTCGGAACATGAACTTCTTCCCTGAGTAGTTCAGACTCGTGCATGTATGGATCATACCTAAGTAGACAAGGTTAACCCGATTTACAAAATTATCCTAAATTTACCTTATAAACAAGATTTAATAAAACTAATCAAATCTAACCTATAACTAAACTAAAATCATATTTTAAACATCTAAAAACTAACATATGATTTTTATTTAAAAAAAAAAAAAAAAAAAT
The DNA here is from genome assembly GCA_015143295.1 of Tetracentron sinense. Classification (NCBI taxonomy): domain Eukaryota; kingdom Viridiplantae; phylum Streptophyta; class Magnoliopsida; order Trochodendrales; family Trochodendraceae; genus Tetracentron; species Tetracentron sinense. The sequence goes on along the minus strand of JABCRI010000283.1, from coordinate 16,903 downwards.
TTAAACTAGCTTAGAATTATCCTAAATCTAGAACATGGACTGTTTTACTTGGAGAGTTAATGGGGTTCAATGGAGTTATTTTGGGGATATGAACAGGGGGCTGTTTGGTGGCTGCAACGTGAACAAGGAATGAGACTGATGAGACCTTGGAGGTTAAGCAATGGTTGGTGGAGATTCTATAAAAATTGTGGGTGAGCCAAGAGAGATAAAAGAAGAGTCAAAGGGCAACGGATTTCCTCTCACAAATGCCGGAGTATCATACTTAGGCAAGCCTCTTCAACTAATATGTACGGACGGTGTTTCACTAAGGAGGTGATAGCAGGCATATCGCACATTCCCTTGGCACACCTTCTCGGTTCGCCACATTTCCTTTTTTACCCCCATTAATCATGGTTAAAATTCACTCACCCTAGAGGTTAAATAATTTAGCCTTAGTTTTTAGAAAATTAATTTTTTTTTTAAATGAACCTTTGTTATGATGGATATCAATAGCCCCAATTGCAAATCTTCCAAAGATGCAACTGGGGTGCTACAAATGTCATACTCTAATTTTTACTTTTTAAACTGTTAAAATAATGAAGCATCTCCACGTCTTAGCTCCATCTTGCGTCTATGGAAAAATTTGGAGTAAATACGGCTGGGGCTAGCACTCGTCTTTTTATGATTCACTCATTTATGTGGTTAATTTTTTTAAAAACTAAATTAGAGGGATGCTAGGCCCAAAATTTTAAAAGTTTCCACTAATTGATGTAAGTGGCGAACTATCATTGGGAGTGCATAAGATCTCTCTGCAAATTTTGCACATACCAAACTGAAAACTGACTTTTTTTTTTAAACTGAGAACTGAAGACTGACTTTAATCATACAAAATACACTAGAGCATTTGGTTCCTGTTAATTTTTTAAGATAATTAAACTCAGGTGCGTTATATACATTTATTTCGGTATCTATTATACGGTTGGTAAGGTGGGAAACAAGTGACGAGAATTTGTCTTTTAGAAAATATCTTGATTCCTTCGCCAAGGCCAAGAGTCAAGGACCTTCACAAATCAATTGGGCACCGTTCTATTGATGGAACTTGGTAAGAGTCCGGAACATAAATTGTTTTGGAACAAGATAAAAATCAAGTCTGGGAAGAGAAGGAAGAGGGTTTCTAACCATTTTACTTGATGATCGAATTTATTGAATTCAATTTAATTAGAAGTTTCAAATTTATGAAACTTAAAAAATCTTAAGTTTTTTGTGGAACTTGAAATTTCCATATACGTAGAACTTTTGCATTCTATAGAATAATATAATACTACACATTAAGTAAAATTAAGCATGAAACAATGAAAATTCTAGCGTGAAATTCAATTCCACCAAAAGATGGAGCCTTGGGGATGTGGCGGAATAGACCTCGGTCAATAGCACATGGCCGTGATGTGATGATGTGGGTTGATTTTTTTATCATACAGTGATGGTGACTCTCTGCTTTAATTTTATTAGAGTCGGGTGGTTTGACTGATTACCCAATAGTCAAATTCCAGAGTCAAATTCCACAAGCACGAGTTAGTATCTTGCTGTTCAATCATCGAAGGAAACTTTTTAGTTTGTGGTATCGGATTGTCTTGGCAAATGCCAGAAAAATCCTCTCAGGCTTCCACACATCAATGACATGTGGCAATAAAAGTGGGAGAAGTCATTTTATTTTCTCCCCATGTTTTTTACTTTTCCCCACTTGACATCTCTCTCTTTTTTTATTGCCACATTTCGGATGATGTGTGGAGCCCCTGAGAGGATTTTTCTAACATTTGCCAGAGATAGTCCAATGTCTTAGTTTGTACGTAACTCCTCATCGAGCAGAAAAGTCCAAGGTTTATCTGGACCGATTTCGCCCCAGTCAAAGTTAAGGGCAGATTAGGAGCCAACCCTGACCTAGTGTCACGGCCTTAGTTATTTCCTTAATTTTGACCGTGCTAGACTCCGTCCTAGACGAGTCAGCCTTACCCTCAAACTAGTCGGAGAGAAGTAGGAATACACTTTGGAAGAACATTATACTTGTTATTACCTCAAGAAGCTTACACTATTGGATGAATTGTTGGATACTTGGATGATTACAAATGAAGGGGGTCTTCCCCTTTTATAGGACTCAAGGGATGATTCTAGCCTCTAACTCTAGAACCTTCTCCCACCTCCTCTTGAGGAATTTTCTAGAACTTCTACCACCTCCTCTCTAAGATTATTCTAGAATTCTCTACTCCTACCACCTCCTCTCTAGGAACCTTCTAGAAAAGCTTCTATACATTTCTCCCTAAGATTATACTAGATACCCTACTAGTATATATACAAAGCTTACTACAAAATTTTGGGTTGTGACATTAGTCTAGGGCCCTATTCCATTCATATAAATATGTTAGGAAAGTGGAAATGAGACCAATCGCAAATTGACATGTGGTACTGAAACTTTTATTTTATTTCTCTTTTCCAATGTGTTGAAATTTAAGAAATAGACATTGAGAAAGACGAAAAACGTGTTTTGCATTAACATACTTCTACCCATAAAGAGAGTAAAGAGAGTGTGTTAATAATTAAAGAAAGTGTTGATACCATTATCATGAAGACTTTTGTCTTATGCTCTAGATATTTTTTTAGCTAAATTACACCGACCTTCCTTGAGATTTTTTGAAATTGTAGAAACCTTTCCTTTTGTTTATGATATTACACTATCATCCCCTCTATTTCAATTGTCCATAGCAAATCCACCCTTACGTTAGTATGTCGTTAGTAAGATAGAGAGATTTTGATGATGTCATGGTTTTAACATTTCAAAATATCCAAATTATCCTTTTGAAATATGGACCCGGGTCAATATCACATGGCCGTGATGTGATGATGTAGGTTGCTTTTTTATTTTACTGTGATGGTAACTCTTTGCTTTTATTAAAGTCGGGTGGTTTGACTGTTGATCCGTATTTAGGTACTGAATAATCAAATTCCACAAGTACGAATTAGTATCTTGCTGTGCAGTCATTGGAGGAAACTTTTTAGTTTGCGGTATTGGATTATGTGGCGATAAAGTGGGAGAAGTTATTTCATTTTCTCCCCCATTACTTCTCCTCACTTGACATATCTCTCCTTTTTATTGCCCCATTTCGGATGATGTGTGGAACCCGAAAAGGATTTTTCTAGTATCTGTCAGAGAAAGTCCAATGCCTTAGTTTGTATGTAAGGCTCCTCATGGAGCACAAAAGTCCAAGGTTTATCGAGACTGATTTCGCCCCCAACCAAAGTTAAGGGCAGGTTGGGGGCCAACCCTGATCAAGTCTAGGGCTCCATTCCAGTCATGTAAATATGTTAGGAAAATGGAAATGGGACCAATTACAAATTGACATGTGATAGTGAAACTTATATTTTATTTCTCTTTTCCAATGTGTTGAAATTTAAGAAAAAGACATTGAGAAAGACGAGTTTTGCATTAACATCCTTCTACCCATAAAGAGAGTGTTAATAGTTAAAGAAGGAAAAAATACATTTGAACCCCCTTAGGTTTAACGAAAATACACATAGATCTCCTTAGGTTTCAGAAAATACATTAGGTACCCCAATTTTTCAAAATAATGACACTTACACCCCTTCCATCAGTTGATCGTTAGTCAACTGACAGAATTGGTAATGTCATGTGATAAAGTGGTATAAACTTCCAAAATTGTCATCCCTACTAAAATTGTCATTTTCCCATTTTCTCCTATACGAAGTTGCCCCCTCATTTTTAAATGAAGCCAAATCCTCTACGGTAATAACCGGATTTGGCAAATCCGATTATCACCCCTTGAAATAGCCACGTGCCCCTTTTGACACCCCTTAACTATGGTTAAGATTCACCCGCCCCTAAGGTTCACTCATTCATCCACGTGTCCCCTTTCTACCATATTAATTTTTTTTAATTAAAAAAATATTTTTAAGGATTTTTTAATATTAATATAAAAAAAATTAATTTAAATAAATAAAAACCAAGGATGTGTGGATGAACCCTAGGAGCGGGTGAATCTAACCCCGTTTAAGGGGTGTCAAAAAGGACACATGGCTACTTCAAGGGGTGATAACTGTAGTTTTGGGTTCTTTTTTAAATTCCAAAACCAAAGGGGTAATTTTGGAAGTTTATACACTTTATCATATGACATCAACAATTTTGTCAGTTGATTAACGGTCAACTGATGATAGGGGTGTAAATACCATTATTTCGAAAAGTATGGATACCTAATGTATTTTCTAAAATCTGAGGGGGGTCTATGTGTATTTTCATCAAACCTCAAGGGGTTTAAATGTATTTTCTCTATTAAAGAAAGTGTTGATGCCATTATCATGAAGACTTTTGTCTTATGCTCTAGATTTTTTTGGCTAAATTACACTGACCTCCCTTGAGATTTTTTGAAATTGTATAAACCTCCCCTCTTGTTTTTGATATTACACTATCATCCCCTCTACTTCAACTGTCCATAATAAATTCACCCTTACGTTAGTATGTCGTTAGTGAGATGGATAGATTTTGATGATGACATGGTTTTAACATATCAAAATACTCAAATTGCCCTTTTGAAGTGTTGGGTTCTGGATACTGACGTTGGCGCTGGTTTTGCAATCAGTTTTGAGTATAAGAAACTCCTGAGAGAATTCATAGACAGCCTTGAAGCACTGGGTGTCCCAAGCATTGAGGAATCAAAAACGAAGGGAGAAAAGTTCCTTGATAAGGAGAACGTTGATTGGTGTCCTCCTCCTCGCTTTCCTTTTACATGGCCGTTCTTTCTGTTCTTTCGTCCGTCAATAGAACAACCACCACTAGAAGCTACCATTTTTGGGTAACATTCATGTGTAAATCATGAGTTGACAATGTGCATCAAACAACTAGAGATGTTGAACAGAAAAACAAAAAAAAGATGAAATTTGTAAGGTTGGAAACAGTTGTGATAAATGACAGAGAGTTATACTACCTTGCAAATATATAGTACCCCACAAGTGTATTGGTACTTCAAAAAAATAAAAAGTTGATATCAATTTGGTATCCCCAATAGCAAAATTATTCATAGGCTCTCACTGCTACTACTATCCAAACAAGTTGTAATGATCCGAATATCATAATGCAATTTTTTTCTAAGTTTTCTTGGTTATTATACACAAACACAATAACTCAAAGACAGAATTGCTTAAACAAACATTTTATTGAACAAGTGATGTGATATATCCAAAATCTAACCAAACAGATACTCTATGCACACATAAGATGGCGTTGTTTAGAGATTTCTCCAAACTACATCTAGGACGAGGAAAATCATGCATTTTGGAATCTAGCTTGATTGATATTAAGATTTTTTTATTTAAAAACAAAAAATTTCCTTCTTTTTCGTTACTAAAGATATTTCTCAAACAATGCCGTAGAAATGAAAGGTCTTACATCAAGATCTTGTGTGGAAATGAAACAAAAGTATAAGCATAGAGCAATATAAAAAGGAAAAGAAAAGGAGACTGATTGGTTTTCTTTTGTGGAGTTTTCAAACCAAGCCATAGGGGTAAAATTCTAAAATATCATCTCATGTTGACGGTGTCAACTTGGTGAGCCTGGCAGGGGAGGATAGTGTAATTTTAAAAACAAGAGGGGAGGTTTCTGCAATTTCATCAAACCTCAGGGGAGGTTAGTGTAATTTACCCATATATTTTTTTTCCGGCCAACCAACACTATTATATATAGGGTTGAACAATCTTCAAGAATCCTTATCTTTCTTTCCAAGATAATTACAGTGGAGTAAACATGAATTCAGATCTTGTTTACAAGCTTGTGGGATTGGATTCTAAGGGGTGGTCATGGTTGTGGGAGGGTGCTAACAACGTAGACAAACTCACCCCAGCAATACTCTCACTTTTGACACTAGCCATCTTTTTGTACCTATGGACATCCAAGGTATCTAGGAAGGAAACACCACCATTGCCGCCGGGTCCCCGTGGCTTGCCAATCGTCGGATACCTCCCGTTTCTAGATTCCGACCTCCACCGGTCATTTAGCGAATTGGCTCATGTCTATGGCCCCATCATGAAGCTCCGACTAGGATACAAATTATGTGTCGTACTGAGTTCCCCGTCCTTAGCAAAAGAGGTCCTTAGGGACCACGATATCACATTTGCTAACCGTGATCAAACCATTGCAGCGATGGCAATAACATCTGGTGGTAGGGACATTGCGTTTAGTCAATATGGGCCATACTGGCGCATGATGCGCAAGGTATGTGTCCGTGAGATGCTGAGTAATAGCAGTCTTGATTCTTCCTATGCCCTTCGGAGAGATGAGGTTCGGAAGACGGTGAGAGACGTTTATACCAAGATTGATACACCCATTAACATTTGCGAGCTGGTGTTCCTAACAAACCTCGAGGTTGTAATGAGCATGTTGTGGGGTGGCACTCTTGGAGGGGAAGAGAGTAGAGTAAGGGGCGAGTTTCGGGAGTTGTCGGGGAAGATCGTTGAGTATATAGGGAAAACCAACATCTCGGATATATTTCCGATTCTTGCACCATTTGATATACAAGGCGTAGAAAGAGAAATGAAGAAGCTCATGCCATGGGTTGATCGGATCTTCGATTCAATCATCGATGATCGGCTAAAACTGAATGGGGAGAAAGGAGAACAATCGTCCAACCACAAAGGAAACAAGGACTTACTGGAGATCCTCTTACAGCTTAATGAGCAAGGAGATACTGAAAGGCCCTTGACCAGGACGGAAATGAAGGCCGTATTAATGGTATTTCTTTATTTATTTTCTAAGAAATACTAACCCTTATTTGTCTAGGAGATCTTCTATGCCAATGTGTATATATATATATATATATATATATATATATATCACTTTTATACAGTCCAAGTTAATGACATGGAGAGCAGATGCTAACTATCAATTCATCCCACATGTGGATCCTTGTGTCGGACATCTCTCCAGAGGGACTTGAGTGTTTTCTATTTCACTTGTATATATACACAAATCATACCATATATATATATATATATATATATATATGTTAATGTAGATACCCTTGTGAATGTGGCTAACAGGACATGGTCGTGGCTGGAACCGACACAACATCGACCACGGTGGAGTGGGCGATGGCAGAGCTGCTGCAGCATCCGGAGGTAATGAGAAGAGCCCAAGAAGAATTAGATGATGTGGTAGGGGTGAACAACATTGTAGAAGAGTCCCATCTGCCCAAATTACAGTATTTGGATGCAATTGTGAAAGAAACAATCCGTCTGCACCCGGCGCTCCCGCTCCTAGTCCCACATTGCCCAAGCCAATCTTGCATCGTGGGTGGGTACACTGTCCCTAAGGGTACCACAGTGTTTCTAAACGTGTGGGTTATGCAAAGGGACCCTCAGGTTTGGAACAATCCCTTAGAGTTCCAGCCTGAGAGGTTCTTAAGGGATGCTGGTAGATGTGATTTCAGTGGCAACAATTTTAATTATCTTCCATTCGGATCCGGGAGGAGGATGTGTGCAGGGATTACACTAGCACAGAGGATGCTAATGTACTTATTAGCTTCGCTCTTGCACTCATTCCTGTGGCAATTGCCCAAGGACACAGAGCTCGATTTTACGGAGAAATTTGGTGTTGTTTTGAAAAAAAAGATACCACTCATTGCTGTCCCCACACCAAGATTATCTAACCTAAAGGTCTACGTATAAGTGAAGCAATCATCGATATTTTGCTTATATATGAAGTTGTCTCATCATGTCACTGTTCCATCGAATGGGGTAGTATATATTTGATGTTGCGTTATTATTAGAGAATATTGAGTGGTGTAATAAAGTGAGATGAGATACACTATATCTCATATTTAGGTATATTTGAATTTGAAATAGATTACTATCAAATCTTAGATTTGATTAGTATTAGATTTGATTTGATTATGATGTAATACTGCTTCTATCTTAAGACTCATGTAATCTCTAGATAATCCGGAAGAGTCATTGTAATCATCCAAGCTATTTAATAGATTACTATCATGTTGTGTTATGGTGCACCACCGCTATAAATCCTGCAATCGTGTGTGTTTTTCCTCTTTATTGTAATGGAAATGTAGCTAGATATCCCAAGAGGAGTTCACACTGATCTAATGTAGTCTTCTTTTCGAAAAAGAAGGTACATTATTTAATTTGAAGAAAGAAAAATGTCGTAGATAGCAATGTCTGACTTAAAATAAGCTCATAATATTAAAACTTGAAGTTCTGGAAAAATGTACATTAAGAGAAGGAGAAAATGCATTTACCTCCTCAGGTTTGATGAAAATACACATAGTGAATGACATGGAGAGCAGATGCTAACTAATAATGATTTTTAACTACCTGGTCTATCACATTTTGATGGGTATGTAGTTCATTTTTTAGGGGCTGAGTTAAGACTCAGGTTTTACATATGGGGTTGAGGGATCATTTTTGTGTTGGATTAGAGTTTGCCTTTTTGAGCCGGAGCTCTGCTTCACGGTGTTGAAGCGAAACACCTTTTTTCCCACTATGGCTGTGGCACATTTGTAATTATTGAAAGAGGCTTGGGCAATTTTCTAACACATCTTAATTACAAAATTGTCACCGTGAGTGTAAAAAGGTGAACTCCGCTCAACAACGCGAACCAGAGCTCGTCTTTGAATTTAAACTGCTAATAAATGGGTAACGTTAAAGTTACCGTCTTTTAAATGTGCCTGCCCTTAGTCCAATTCAAACCCAAGTTGTCACCCTTGTTCCGGGCTGAAAAATTTATATGAGCACTTCTAGCCCTACTCTCAGCCAAAAGCCAACACATCTTCTTCCTTTCAACCAACACCTGTCATTGCTTTAACATGTGTTGGTTTTTGGGATTGCATGCCCCAAATTATATATATATATATATATATATATATCCTAGCAGGTGGCACGTGCGATGCATGTGAGAGCGAGGGGAGGAGTTAACCACAGTTAGTGGTTATGTACACATGTAGATCAGATTGATCAGAAGATTGTAACAATCTGGTCATGCTTTCAACATTTTGTGCAAAAGTCCAAGTGAATGACATGGATTACGGAATAGATGCTAACGATCTTCCCACAGGTGGATCTACATGTCGGACATCTATCCAGAGGGACTTGAATGATGTTTAATGTAGATACCTGTATGAATGTGGTTAACAGGACATTGCAGTGGCTTCAACCTACACGACATCGACCACGGTGGAGTGGGTGATAGCAGAGCTGATGCAACATCCAGAGGTAATGAGAAGAGCCCAAGAAGCATTATACAAGGTGGTAGGAGTGGACAACATTGTAGAAGAGTCTCATCTGCCCAAATTACAGTATTTGGATGCAATTGTGAAAGAAACACTCCGTCTGCACCCGGCGCTCCCACTCTTAATCCCACATTGCCCAAGTCTATCTTGCATCATCATAAGGGTACCACAGTGTTTGTAAATGTGTGGGCTATGCAAAGGGACTCTCAGGTGTGGAACAATCCCTTAGAGTTCCAGCCTGAGAGGTTCTTAGGGGATGCTGCAGGAAGATGTGATTACAGTGGCACAAATTTTGATTATCTTTCGTTCGGATCCGGGAGGAGGATATGTGCAGGGATAACACTAGCACAGAGGATGCTAGTGTAGACATTAGCTTCGCTCTTGCACTCGTTCCAATGGCAATTGCCGAAGGACACAGAGCTCGATCTTACAGAGAAATTCAGTGTTGTTTTGAGGAAAAAGATACCACTCATTGGTATCCCCACACTAATATTATCTAACTGAAGCAGAAAGAACCTCAGATTAGTGAAATAATACTCACAAAAATGGCAAAGGTCAGATTGTTATGACAAAATTAATATGTCAATGAGACCTTTCAACCATGCAAGCATTCTAGAAGTGCATATTTTTGTAAAAGATATACTACTTAATGGTTTTGAGAGGCATACAGAAGCTACAATGAAGTGAAAAGAAAGGTTCTCAAGACAAAAATCTATAACCCACTAAAAAATAAGCAGATACGGCGACTAAGAGTACTCAAAAAAAATCATATGAGATCCACAGCGTGGGTTTTTTTTCGTAAAACTCAATGTAGTGTTATGTGTCACTCAAACATGTGACAAATGTACTAAAGTTGAGGACAGTTTGTGGGCGCGCAATTTTATATGTATGTTTTATAAACACATATACGGGTATTGTTTCTTCTTTTTCAGGGAGCCGTCTCCTTCCTTTCCTTATGATTAATTATGCCCTAAATAATTATTTAAAATAGTATACATGGATTTTTACTCTCAAATATCGAGTCTGTTTTTTTTACAGATTAATTTTGGACTTTGCTATTGAGGCCGTCTGTATGTTTCATACATATTTAGCGTCTGTACATTTCGTACATATTTTTCATCTCCTTATTTTTGAGATGAGGTCACTCTACTCCATTAGATTGGTGTAGAGAGATCTAATTATGCTTAAAAAGAAAAAGACTTTCTAAATGGCACTAGAAAATGACTAGAAACCCTAGAAGAGAAAAATAAATGAAAATGAGACAAAGAAGATAAAAAAAATGATAAATGAAAGAGTACAATTCAGTCAACTAGTAGGAGTTGATCAACACTATGCAATGGAAGTCCCTAGTAGTTGGATTGATTAGATCTCTTCATGTCTTACTAGTGAGGTGTTACTACAACCAGACTAACCATCAATCTTATTGCCATAATGTTGATTGGGGGATTTGCAAGGAGAGACCCTTTGCCTACCTCTATAAATTATTTTATTTTTTTTGTTTAATCCATGACTTTTTTTTTTTTTGGTTGGATCCGATTGCCAAAATCAAACATCTAAATTAGGTCCTAGGCAACATATGGAAAATCTAAAAATTATTTGCAAATTATATAATATCTAGCGGGTTGCACGTGAGAGCGAGGGGGAGCGAGGGGAAGTAGTTAACCACAGTTAATAGGAGTTAAAAGGGACATGTGTTAACCCGTAGGTGCGATTGAACTCCCCCCGAGTTCAATCGCGATTGACTGTGATTCTATTTTTTAAATAGATAGATGAGGGTAGTTTGGGAATTAAAGTAAAATATTAAATTAAAGTTTTGTTTTATATAAGGGTAGTTTAGGAATTTTGGAAAATTCAGGCTGCTCATGCCTCTCCCATAATAATAGTAAAGATAACAATAATAAAAATAAAAGATAAAGATAAAGGGTGAAGAAAAAGAGTGCCGAAAGCATCTAAACTCTAAACATCTTCTACCGAGAGTGCCTTTCCTCAAAAGATAACAAATAAAGAAAAAGTCTTAGAGACCAAATCCTCTACGGTTATCACCGGAATTAGCAAATCCGGTTATCACCCCTGAGGTCACCAAATGTCCATTTTGATACTCGCTTAACTATGGTTAAGATTCACCCACTCCTAGGGTTCACTCACTCATCCTTGGTTTTTAGAAAAAAAGATTAATTCTATTTTTAAATATTTAAAATAGAAATAATTTTTTTTTTCTAAAAACCAAGGATAGGTAGATGAACCTTAGGGGCGGGTGAATCTTAACCACAGTTAAGGGGTGTCAAAAGGGGCATGTGGCAACCTCATCTTTATCTTTGCTATTATAATGCAAGAGGCAGGCGTAGCCTGATTTTTCCCAAATTCCTAAACTACCCATATATAAAACAAAACTTTGATTTAATGTTTTACTTTAATTTCCAAAGTACCCCTTGCTCATCTATCTATTTAAATAATAGAATCACAACCAATCCCGATTGAACTCGGGGAGAGTTCAATCGGACATGCGGGTTAAGGCATGTCCCTTTTAACTCCTATTAATTGTAGTTAACTCCTTCCCCTCGCTCTCACATGCCACCCGTTAGTGGGTGATAACCGGATTTGCCAAATCCGGTGATAATTGTAGAGGATTTGGTTTCAAAGTCTTACGGTACATTTGGCAACACTACTATAACTTTTGTAAATATTTTATGAAAATATAATTATTTTTTTTTAAGTTGGTTTTGGGTTACTTATTTTTTATTTCTTTTATCTAATCACTTTACTTGTTACTTATTTAGTTTTACCAAACAAACTTTTATATATATATATATACTAGTAAGCATTGCACGTGCAAGTGCACACCTTTGTTTTTCTTTTATGAAACCCACTTGATCACAATCATATACAGTAAAATGAGCAAAATCTAGAAATTTGAGGTTAATCAATTGCAAGCATGTCCTATTTTATGTATGAAGCAAACATTATACAAGCATGTAATAGAGTGGTGCAAAATGCTTTCTGAGTACTACATGGTGATCGGAGTTGGTGTTGGTGTTGGTGATGCTGTAAAAGAACAAAACCTTCACGGACAACAAAGAAGTCTAATAGATCTAAATGATTCTCAATATATTGGACACATCAATAGGTAGATCCATTCATTTGCTTCAACAATACACACCATCAAGGGACTAAATTTTTAAGCAAACAAGCTTAGATGTTGAATTTTTGGAAGAGAGATTGAAAACAAACTATAAAGTATGTGGTGTACATTACTGAATTTTTGAAGCATGACAACAGTGTAGGAGACAAAGCAGATGACTTTGTTGAACTGACAAAGTGGATCACCTTATTGGATCTCCTACCCTGCTTTAACTTTTGTCGAGGTACTGAAACGTAGTGTAGTAGACAAAGCGGATGACTCTGTTGGACTGGCAAAGTGGATCACCCTGTTGAATCTCCTACCCTGCTTTAACTTGTGTTGAGGTACGGAAACGTTGGGCATTCGCACCAAATCTCCGCTTCAAGCTTTAAAAAGTTCACTGATGAATTTTTTCACCCTCGCAACAATAGCTCCATTCAAGTATATAGTGTTGTCATCCCCAACCACACTCATTGTCCTAAGCCAATTCCTTATCAATTTTTTCACCCTCAAAACAATAGCTCTATTCAAGTGTATAGGTTGTCATCTCCAACCACACTCATCGTCCTAAGCCAATTCCTATATGTCAGTTCTTTATATATATAGCCAAACATGATCAAAGGTAACAAATCAGGATGTCTCTTTGAAATTGGATATGGCTTGTGCTAAATCTGCAACATCAGATTTTTTGAGAACATTAGAGTGTCTATAATCCAACTTAAAAGAGGAACATGAATTGCATGACAAAAGATATTACCCAAATCACCATGGTTGCTGCCTCCAAACACCCAATCTCTTTCACAAATGTCATTCATATTAAATCCTAGACATGCAGAAAAATGTTTTTAAGAAAAATGGCCCACGTTGTGCAAGAAATATAATGGGGGCATTCCCAAAGCAGCTTAATTGATTTTCTTTGTACATTCTTCTATATATGTCATGGACTCCATAACTAAAAGGATGTTTCAAGTAACAACGACATTAAAAGGAAATGGTGGAATACTGATTAGATGTATCTCTAGAAAGAAAGCAAACATAAATTTCTCAGAAGATGTGATTAGGAAAATGAATATATAAATGTAATTGGAATAATGAAAAAAAAATCAAACTAAATGGAATAAGGCAGCATCTCATTGCTTCAAGAACACATGCAGGCAAGAGAAAAAAAAATCAGAATATTGAAGCAATCAAAAGCAACTGAATATAAATCAATATAATAGTCATTGACAAAGATAGGAACTTTGCAATGTCGCCATGGTTTAAAAAAACGCCAAAACCGTTACGTAAAGCCCGTTACGTAAAGGTTTCGGTGACCTCCAATACCCGATACCGTACCTTTACCCGTTTATCCCGAAACAAAACCGTAATGTCCGAAACCGTTACGTAACGGGCGTTACACCCGATACGTAAAGGTTTCGGTCGTAGGACTGAGTTCTGAAAATCCCTAAACTCATTCTAAAACCTCATCTTTGCTTCCTCTCTTCTTCTCTACCTATTCTTAGTACATTTTTTTTCCTAAAATTTTTTTGTTTTTTGTTAATTAACAACTTGATTTGGAGTTTAATTCATATATTTGAAGGAATCAAAGGCATATTCTTTATTTCGGGTATATTTCAACCCTCGACTCATCTAATTTCCTTATTTCTAAATTTTGAGTTTCATATTGGTTTTAAAAGTATCTTGTTATTCATTTATTTTATGCATTTTTTTTGTTTCTATTTATTGGATTTTTTAAAGCAAAAAAGAAAAAAAAATAAGTAAAGGCCGAAACCGTTACGTAACGGCGTTACATAAAGGTTTCGGTTGTGTCCGTTACAGTGTCCGAAACCGTTTTTTTAACCTTGAATGTCGCTCCCCCCGACAAAAAACATAACACTATTTTGAAATATGTGGAACAGTAATGATAGTTGAGCACTATAAAGTTATAAATGAGCAAGTCGAGTAAGAGATAAAACAGAGGACATTCCGCCTAAGATTACAAAGAGAGAAAATAAAATTATACCTTCATTCAAATTGTGTGAGGTCTGCATCATGTCCATCCTACCATCTAAATTAAGCTTCCTTGGAACCTAATGGCCCTATAAAGAGATGCAAGTATACACCATCACATTTTGACGTTTGAACACAAACCACAATACCCGCATCGCAAAAATAAAAACTATCCGATAAATAAAGACTAATTAACACCATAAGTTTTCACCAATTCTCTACCACACTCAACCAATATGAGGAAAATAGGAAAGGACGATGTATATAAGTTAACCAAAAGTAAGAAAGACCAACATAAAAAACACAATCCTCATAAATAAATGAATAACACCTAAATGCATATATAAAATAGGAAAGAAAAAAGATGAAAAAGGGAATATAGCCACTGAGTTTTCGAATTTTTAGGGAATATATTAGTTGGACGTCTAAGGAACGACGACAACCAAATAACATATTTCAGCCAAGAAAGATCGAACAACCAGAATTTCATTGCTCTTAAGAATCAAAACTTTCATTTGTTCTAAGAATTTGGAAAAAGTTATCCAATTAGTACACTTGGAACTCAAGACCAAATTACTGTTAATCTTGAGAATAACTGAAGAGTTGAACTTCGCATACCTTGTTCTCCAATGTGTCACCTCCTATCATCCGAAAATCTAGATGCGGGTATCAGATATTGGTAAGATCAGATCACAGTCAATCGTGATAGAGCTCTCCCCGAGTTCAATCGCACCCACAAGTCAACATATGTCCCTTTTTAACCCCTATTAATTGTGGTTAAGATTCACTAACCCTTAGGGTTCAACAAGCTCACCTTGATTTGTTAGAAAAAAAAAATTAAAAAGTTAACCCTAGGGTTAAGACACCCAATTTATTAAAAAAGCCCATAAAAATAAATAATAAATAAATCAATAAAATTAGATAGTAAGAAATGCCCAAAAAAACCTTTAGAAAGAGAGAAGGTAGCATCTCATTGCTTCAAGAACACAAGCACACAAGATAAAGAAAAAAAATTGTGAAAAAACATTTAAAAGAATAGAACATATCTTCGTATAAGCAGTAAATTTGTCCACTGTCTAGTTCTTTTTTTTTTTGGTAGAAAGGTTATCGTGTAACACACACACATACACCCTAAACGCACACCACACAGCCTAAACGTACACACAAAGTGAAACCTAAGGTAACCGCTAAGGTTCCATAAGATTAAGTCCACTATCAAGTTCATTTGCTTTATAGGATGCAGCTCCTACCCAATAATAATAATAAAGGTACCATGCAAATGACCCTAACATCCTGGGTATTATGGAACATATATACATTCCATAATTAGAAATTTGTAGGCAAGTTGATTTCAGCTACTGCAACTGATACTGTGTGTGTCACTTTTACTTGCAAAACAGTTAATAATGGTAAAAGATGCAGTAACAGGCCCCCAATAATAAACCTACCACGACAATTACAAGCATCCAGGGTTCCAATTGCGACATGCTTAGATAACCCAAAATTAACACAGGAAACCAACGGATGCCATAAAAAATGCAAAAACCCCCTGAAGAGAAAAAAAAAACCCAGTTAAATCGTTTAAAATTTGGAAATTAGTTATTACCGCGTACCTTCGAGAGAATAACTTTTGCAAATTTGGGTCTGAATTCTTAAACCATCTCTCGTAAAACTCTAGTTGAAGCTTCACAAAGCCAAATCTTGTCGGGTTTTTGGGATTCATAACAAAGGGTATGTTCGGAATTTGAAGTTGGTCGACACCAAATTGTTGGGATTTAGTTCAAGGGTAGAATTGAGATTAGATAATGATATGTAAGACGATTTTAGTGAGGGAATTTGGTAAAGACCACCTAAGAAATTTTTACAATTGCTAATTAAAAAAAATCCATTAAAGGTAGGGTACTATAATATTTTCATAGGAGACCAGTAATTCATGCATGAAAGAGAATACGTTTGACTTTTCTTCTCCGATTGTAATGATTGTCTTCTATGAAAAAATGTCTTGATGATCTTAACATTTCACACATTGAGTGTTCGTTGCTCAACAATAGTACACTATCATTACTAGTAGTATTGCCCACGCCCCTTACTGAGAAATTCAATATAACAAGAATAAAAAGGGTCCCTTAAGTTTGATTTTTCTTCACTTTAATCGTTACAAAGTTATTAAAATATGTTAACTTTATAAACAATTATTTGGATAACAAATTTTAATCATTTTATAAAAAACTACCATTGTCGCACTATTTAACTATCTTGACACTCATAGAAATACCTAGTGATCGTGTATCCCCTCATTAGGATGAGGTGTCGGGCTCTAAGTCCCATGCAAGTGGGCATTGTTTATTGCCACACTTTTGCGAGCAGATACTACCCTAACCTAGGGAAGGATATCGACCGAGCCGAGCCGAGCCGAGCCGAGTAATGGTATGTTCAGCTTGTTTGTTTGATAAATGAGCTCTACACATATGTTCAACTTCACTCGTATTAATAACCGAGCTCAAGCCAAGCGTGATCT
>JABCRI010000282.1:0-71985 GCA_015143295.1 Tetracentron sinense | reverse complement strand
GCGTGTATCCTCTATTGTCTAGTTTGTGGGTTTGAAGGTGGTTCGTCAACAAAAGTCATGATTAGTCGTCCAAAGTTCACTCTAACTCCTAGGGTGGGTTTTGGGTCGCGACAGAAAGGGTACAGAGCTTAGGCTTTAGGTCCTAGGGTCACTTAGAATCTTACCACGGCTTGCACGAGGATATTCAGGAAAACACAGGTAGGAAGAGAAAAGTAAGTCGGAAGAGAGTATTGATCCAAGTAAAAGACTAAACTTTAGTCTTAGTCTAAAATGGTTGCTTTAACCAAGTACGGGTCCTAGGTACGCTAGAACACTAGAGTATAAGTATAAGTGATGAATACTCTGATGACTTGATGTGATGAGTATTAGTATTATACAACTAATATAAATTGAATTATTGTGAAATGGCATTGAATTAAACTGTAGTTTCAAGTTAGACTCATGTGGTGTTATTATTCTCAGGACCTTAGTCATGAGACGGAACACACGGGGTCGTGGACCGCATACCAGAGCTTCCTCTTCTTCACGGGATGAGGATGAGCAGCCGGACCTCTCTCAGGTCTTAGGCTCTATTGCTGAGACACTCGCCATACTGGCAGCTCAGCAAGCTATACATCGTCGGCGGCACCTACTCCACCGCCCGCAGCTCCAGTACATCGTACCGCTGGAGTTGAGGCATTCAGGAGATTGAGGCCTCCACCCTTCCATGGGAGTGTGGACCCTCTGCTGCGGAGGCGTGGATCCTCCAGATGGAGAAGATCTTTACGGTCCTCTCACCTACAGAGGAGGAGAGAGTAGCATGGGCAGCTTTCATGCTAGAAGGCGAAGCCCACCATTGGTGGTTGTCCGCACTGAGGACGAGAGATTTGACCATGCAGGGTCTACCTTGGACTTGGGAGGAGTTCAAGATACTTTTTACAAGAAGTATTTTCTGATTGGAGCACGGGAAAAGAAAGAGAGAGAATTCATCAACCTTGAGCAAGGGTTTGATGTCGGTGGCACAATACGAGGCCAAGTTCTCAGAGTTGTCGAGATTTGCGCCTCATATGGTTGCTACTGAGGCAATGAAGGCGAGGAGATTTGAGCAAGGGCTCAAGGATGTGATTATGGAGAAGGTTTCCGTTTTCAGGCATGCCACCTACCTGAGGTAGTAGACAAGGCCTTATTGGTCGAGGCCAATTCGGAGACAGTGTCCAAGAAGAGGGAGTTGGCGAGAGGCCAAGCTAGTAGTTCAGCACCTCCAGAGAGGCGGACTCGTACCGGACCTTATCAGTATGCGTGGCCAGCACCATCGATGAGGCCTTCTTATGTGCCTCCAACTCCACGGCAGTATGTGCCTCAGGCACCGAGGCCTCAGGCTCTTCCAGCCCCACGGCCTGTTGCACCTCAGACGATGAGGTATGCTCCGCTTCTGGCCCCTCCGACTTATACACATGAGGTCTGCACTTCGTGCGACCGAAGGCACCCGGCAGGAGATTGCCGAAGAGCATCGGGTGGATGTTTTCATTGTGGTCGCCAGGGCCATATGATCAGGGATTGCCCCAGTCGGCATTTACCAGGCCAGTCTCAGGGGATTAGTCCACCAGCACGCCCAGCAGGATCATATCAGGCATCATCTCAGACTACCCGGTCTACGCCTCAGTCTCGCCATGCAAACCAGGGGCGAGTTTTTGCCTTGACAGAGGGTGATGCACTTGCTTCTGATGATGTGGTGCAAGGTACGCTGTTAGAGTTAACTTCTTTATTCGTGATTATTATGTTATGCTCTATTCCCTGTGTATGTACTTGGCATGTTATATATGTATATATACCTACATGTATACACTGTTGATGCATGGATTGACTTAGTTAGTTAAAATTTCAGGAACCCTACTAGTCAATGAGTATTTGGCTCGAGTATTGATTGATATCGGGTCTACTCATTCATTTGTCTCGTCGAGTTTTTCAGAGGGCTTTTCTGGGGAGCCTACGCAGCTAGAACCGGAGTTAGCCATTTCGACTCCTCTCGGCAAAACAGTATTGGCAGATAAAGTGTGTAGAAATAGTGTGGTCCAAGTTGGAAGCCACGAGTTGGCGGTTGATCTCATTGTCCTTGGATTCCAAGACTTTGATGTTATATTGGGAATGGATTGGTTAGCAGCACATCATGGGCATGTAGCTTGCTTTGAGAAAATGGTACTCTTCAAGCCAGTAGGAGGAAAACCATTCCACTTTCGCGGGTTGAGAAGTAGATCTATTGCTAGTTTTACGGCGTTGGGCTTAGCTAACCCTGAGGCAAAGGACTCATCGACTATTCCGGTTGTGAGGGAGTTCCTGGATGTATTTCCAGAGGAGTTGCCAGGATTGCCTCCAGACAGGGAGATTGAGTTTATGATCGAGCTTGCACCAGGCACAGCTCCTGTCTTCAGGGCTCCTTATAGAATGGCCCCTATTGAACTCAAGGAGTTAAAGACCCAGTTGGAAGAATTACAAGGTCTTGGTTTCATTCGACCAAGTGTCTCTCCGTGGGGAGCCCCGGTGTTGTTTGTTAAGAAGAAAGATGGCTCGATGCGGATGTGTGTCGATTACCGGCAATTGAACAAAGTCACCATAAAGAATAGGTATCCCTTGCCTAGGATTGATGACTTGTTCGATCAGTTGAAGGGAGCGAGATTTTTCTCGAAGATAGATCTTTGATCGGGTTATCACCAGTTGAAGATTAAGGCGGAAGATGTTCCCAAAACTGCTTTCAGGACTCGGTATGGGCACTACGAGTTCTTGGTAATGCCTTTTGGACTCACAAACGCGCCGGCAGCCTTTATAGATTTGATGAACCGGGTGTTCCGGCCACACCTTGATAGGTGCGTGATTGTATTTGTGGATGACATCTTGGTCTATTCCCAGACACGGGAAGATCACACACCCGACCTATGCCTTGCTTTGGAAATGCTAAGAGAACACAAGCTATACGCCAAACTTAGCAAGTGTGAGTTTTGGTTGGAAGAGGTGGCATTCCTAGGCCACGTGGTTTCTGCAGAAGGTATCTCGGTGGATCCGAAGAAGATCGAAGCAGTTATGAGTTGGGCGAGGCCCAAGAGTGTTACTGAGATACGTAGTTTTCTTGGATTGGCAGGCTACTACAGGAGATTTGTAGAGGGTTTCTCTAGCCTTGCAGCACCACTCACTTACCTGACAAGGAAGAACGCCAAGTTTGTATGGAGTGATAAGTGCGAGATCAGTTTCACGGAACTGAAGAAGAGGCTTACTACAGCCCCTGTCCTTACTGTGCCATCTGGACCTTATGGGTATGAGGTGTATAGTGATGCCTCACACGTTGGACTTGGGTGTGTACTCATGCAGCATAAGAAAGTCATTGCCTATGCATCAAGGCAATTGAAGGAGCATGAGAAGAATTATCCCACGCACGACTTGGAGCTTGCGGCGGTCGTGTTTGCACTTAAGATTTGGCGTCATTACCTTTATGGGGTGGAGTTTTATGTGTTCACTGATCACAAGAGTCTCAAGTATCTCTTTTCCCAAAAGGAGCTGAATCTAAGGCAACGGCGTTGGATGGAATTTCTGAAGGACTATGATTGTACCATTCACACCACCCGGGCAAAGCAAATGTAGTGGCTGATGCTTTGAGTAGAAAACCTCAAGGGTTGTTAGCACACATGTTAGTTCAAGAATGGAAGCTACTAGAAGATTTGGCAAATCTGGACATCAGTGTGAATAACTCTGTCCGTGGTCCTATCTTGGCAAATGTTACGGTTCGGCCGTACATTATAGATTTGATCCAAGAATATCAAGCCATGGATGCGGAATTGTTGGCTTATCGGGACAAGGAAGTTGCTAAGGGTAGTGAGGACTTCTCTCTCACTAGTCGGGGTGCTATCACATTCAAAGGAAGGTTGTGTGTTCCGGCCAACGCAGATCTTCGACGAGAGATCATGGATGAGGCACATCGTTCGAAGTATACAGTGCATCCAGGGGGTACAAAGATGTACCAGAACCTCAAGAGTCACTTTTGGTGGCGGAATATGAAGAGGGAGGTTGCGGAATATGTGGCACGATGCTTGGTGTGTCAACAAGTGAAAGCAGAACACATGCGACCCGCCGGTCTATTGCATTCCCTTCCTATTCCCGAGTGGAAATGGGAGAACATATCCATGGATTTCATAGTTGGCTTGCCAAAGACGGCAAGGGGCTCAGATGCGATATGGGTAGTAGTGGATCGTCTGACGAAGTCTGCGCACTTCTTACCCTACCGAACTACTTTCAACTCAAGTCAGTTGGCTGCACTATGCATCAAGGAAGTAGTTAGATTGCACGGAGTGCCTGTTAGTATTGTGTCGGATCGGGATCCAAGATTCACGTCAAGATTTTGGAAAAGTTTCCAGGAGGCTATGGGTTCCCGACTTGATTTCAGCATCGCCTTTCATCCACAAACGGATGGACAAACCGAGAGAGTGAACCAAGTCATTGAAGACATGCTTCGAGCTTGTATGTTGGATTTCAGAGGCAGTTGGGAAGAGCACTTGCCTTTGGTTGAATTTGCCTATAATAACAGCTATCAGGCAAGTATTCAAATGACACCATTTGAGGCCTTGTATGGGCGAAGTTGTAGGTCTCCTCTCTATTGGGATGAGGTAGGAGAAAGGAAAGTGCTTGATCCGGATTTGATTGAGCAAACTGCAAACACAGTTAAGATCATCCGGGATCGATTGAAAGCCGCTCAAGATCGCCAGAAAAGTTACGCGGACACGCGCCGTAGGGACTTGGAATTTCAAGTAGGGGATCAAGTTTTTGTGAAAGTATCTCCTAGCAAAGGGATCATGAGATTTGGGAAGCGAGGCAAGCTCAGTCCTCGGTATGTTGGGCCTTTTGAGATTATCACACGGGTTGGTGAAGTTGCTTATCGATTAGCTCTTCCACCTCACACGGCAGCAGTTCATAACGTCTTCCATGTGTCTATGCTTCGGAAGTATATTGCGGATCCTTCGCATGTCATAGACTTGGAACAGTTCGAGATTCGAGAGGATCTCACCTTGATTGAAAGGCCAGTCCAGATTTTAGATCGAAGAAATCAGGTGCTTCGCAACAAGACAATCCCTTTGGTTCTTGTGCAATGGCAACACCATGCTCGGGAAGAAGCTACATGGGAGCGTGAAGCCGAAGTCAAAGCAAAATACCCAGAATTACTTGAATGAGATTCTGTGTGAAGTCTGTATATGACTTGTAATGTTATTTTTGATTTGTAATGCAAGTAGT
Organism: Tetracentron sinense; assembly: GCA_015143295.1. Classification (NCBI taxonomy): domain Eukaryota; kingdom Viridiplantae; phylum Streptophyta; class Magnoliopsida; order Trochodendrales; family Trochodendraceae; genus Tetracentron; species Tetracentron sinense. The sequence continues at coordinate 66,735 of JABCRI010000282.1, read as the reverse complement.
GTCTGAATTTCGAGGACGAAATTTTTGTAAGGGGGGGAGGATGTAGAGCCCCAGACTTTTTCATGCTTAATACATGACACTTTCGTTGTCATCTTGCCTTTTTAAGAGGTATGATTAATAAATGAGGAAGAATTTGGAAATTTTGAAATGTCAGAATTGTTCCTCTTCGAAGTACGAACACAACGCAAGTTGAATCGTCAAAATCGGACGAACGAGTCAAAAGATATGGCCAAAACAGTCTATACCTGTAGGAAATCGTAGCACAGACAACGTACTCTGATAACGTATATTATGTGCATCCGTTGTACAACTCACCACGGGCACGTTGTACAGCTCACCACGAGTACGTTGTACAACTCACCACGGGCACGCTGTACATGAGACAACGGCACCACGAGTTGGCACTATTCACGGCATCACGAGTTGGCACTATTCACGGCACCACGAGTTGGCACTATTCACAGCACCACGAGTTGGCACTATTCACAGCACCACGAGTTGGCATTATTCACAACACCACGAGTTGGTACTATTCACGGCACCCCGAGTTGGCACTATTCACAGCACCACGAGTTGGCACTATTCACGGCACCACGAGTTGGCACTATTCACAGCACAATGTGTTCAGCACTATTCACGGTCCTCGCGTCATTGCAGAAATCCCAGTAAGGGTATTACGGTCTTTTGGTCAGTTCACTCTTACCTTAAGAGTTTAACCCGAGCCTTTAGGGCTTCATTCGACACTTAGAGAGTTTGAGAGAATAGGAGAAAGGGGAGAAGGCGATTCCAACCTAAGGTTTCCATTTTGGAGAGAAATCAAAGGGGTTTTGAAACCCTAGATCAACCTCAAGCCCGTTTTCTTCAAGATTTCGGTTCAGGCATTGTGGAGCTCGCGATCCAAGCTAGGGCAGCAGCTACACAGTCATTTGGAAAGAGGGTTTCTTCCTCACCTCTTCAAGGTCGGTGCTTCTTACTACCCTCCTAGTTATAGTTCCTCTTTCCCCTTCTTTTCTTTTGATTTCCTTTCATTTACACATGTGCTATGAGATGGATGAATGGTGAATGGTGAATGGTAAATGGTGAATGGTGAATGGAGATGTAAGGGGCGATTGGATGCCAGTGGTTGTGTGGTGATGATTAAAACGGGGAAGGGCATTGTTCCAATAATAAACATACATGTATGATTGAGTAAAACCATCTAGAAAAGCATGTTGTAGGGTAAATCCATAATGAACACACCATGTTTGATGAAATGCCAAGGTGAATACAGTAAGCTGTAAATTAGGAAATGCATGCCTAAAAAATTCTGAATATTGCTAGGGCCTATGATAGTGTGTTTCCTGCTTTCCCTAAATGCTATGAATATTGAATTGCTCAATCTTTGATGCTACATATGTTGTGAAATTACCCAATTGTCATGTTTAAATTTAAATGCAAGTATATACACGGTTCCCACGAGCACGGCATGCATGGCATGATTTATCGAGGTTTACAAGAACATGGTTAGGGGTGGGACATATCCTATGATATGTTTTACCTCGCTTTTCACAAGAAGACAAGAACCAACATTCCACGAGGGGCCTCCCCTCACTCACAAGTGCATATCATAAAGAAGGGTCTCCCTTCCCTCGCAAGTACATACATATCATAAAGAAGGGTCTCCCTTCCCTCGCAAGTGCATTGCATAATGAAGGGTCTCCCTTCCCTCTCAAGGCATCTCACAAGTGCATCTCACAAGTGTATCTCACAAGTTACATGATCACAAGCAAGCATGCATGACATGGCACGACATAAAATAATCAAGCAAGATAGACATGACAAGCTTTCAAGTACGAAAAGATATTTCAAGTCAAGTCAAGTGCACGATGTTTTCAAGAGGATTTATCGGTTTTCTACGAATTACAAGCATGATTATAAACTGCTTACTTCCTTGTATGATATAAATTGTTTCCGTTTGACAAATATGAATTGCTCCTGATTATGTATTGCCATGTTTATGCTATAATCGTTGGTTAGTATTCAGTACCCGCTGAGTATTCCATGCTCAGCCGTACTTCTTATGTCGGCAGGTTCTGAGGGAGCTGCTACTCCATTTGATGTTTGTGCTCCTGGTCCATGGGTGGAAGAGAGTACGTCGAGGAGCCTTTGGAGGAACCTCCAGTAGAGGGTTACCAATAGGTGGTTGTAGATTCTGAGTGGTTTAGCTGTGGGTGAGACGAGAGTCAGATTTATGTATTTTGGCGGGCATGTCCGCACTTTCTTTTGGATTCTTTTTGTATAAACTTGGACCATGTGTATATACTTAGAGGTTTGTTAGACTTCCGCTATGTTTATAGTGATGCTTCCGCTGTTATCCTCTATTGTATATGTTCTGTGGGTTTTACAGGTTGGTTCGTCAAGCAAGTCATGATTAAGTCGTCCAAGATTCACTCTAACTCCTAGGGTGGGTTTTGGGTCGCGACAGTTAGAGCCCATCTCACATGGTATTCCGTTTTGGTAAGAACGAGCTCTACCCAATAGTGGAAGAGATTCAACGCATCTTAGGGTTAAACATGAATGACGAAGGCATAGTACCACGCTACAAGACAACATATTAGGCAGACCTATCTAGGTACTTGCATATCAAGCCTGCCTGCTTGTAGCCCAGCCCTAATGGCTATTTTGATCGGATACCCTTGTCTTTTCCTTGAAAAGAAGTACAAGCGCAAGTGGAACCCTGATTCTATTACAGCGGAACTTCCCAGTCTCGACGCCCTTGCACTGATAGCCATATTCCAACTAGTATTCCCGAGATACCGTACACTTATCGAATCAGTTCTGGTCAGGATCATCGAGAACATGCACAACTCCTACTCAGTTATACCAGTCATCCTAGTCGAGCTTCTCAGGGCTCTCAACCAGTCGACAGACCGCAGAAAGGGCATCTTCTATGCCAGTACACCTTTCCTACAACTTTGGTTGGTAGGACACCTGCCTACAATCATATCGGTATCAGATGGCCTCCGTGAAGCCTACAGTCTGCCTCAGAAGATTTCTTAGAATCAAGGTCCGATAACAACTATAGACGTCGGAGAGCTCTACCAGGTCCTCTAAGCCCTGTCAGAGGAAGAAATCATATGGTAATGCGAGTGGCTTGTACTGAATAGGCTACCCTGTGTTGTCATCACCGGCAGACGATGCATGATTCTTGCTGGTCTAACTGGCTCCATAGTCTATACACCACTCTGAGTCCTCCGATAATTTGGACTCCCTCAGCTCATCCCAATGATAGACCGACAGAAAAATGATTGGATCACCATCTTAGTGCACTCCGACAACCTTACCTGACGCTTCCAGAAAGCTTGGCGTAGCTCCAGACAGAACCAGTGGCCTGACTTTGTTGTTAAGTTAGGACCACCGACCAACTCAGTATATCGACAGTGGGTGGATAATCCTGACATTCTACTCGGCATGCCTGCACCCAGGGAATTGCCCACACCAGTCGCAGCTCCATCACGTGGAACCATACCCCTAGCTGAAATGGTGGTTCCCTGGATAGACTTCGTCCTGGAGAGACAGCTCCAGATTTAACAGAAAGAGATAAGGCTACGGAAAGCCCAACAAGCATTCAAGCAACAGGAAGTGGAAAAGAGCCGCGAACTACAAGCCACACAAGAGCAGGTTGAACAATTGGAGCAGACAATCCAATCTATTCACAAGAGGCATAAAGGCGACGCCAGAGAGACAGCCGTCATCAGGGCCTAGCTACACTTCCACCAAGAGCAGCTTGATAGTGCAAAGGTGGAGATGACCTCCCGTATCCAACAGTTTGGATACCGCATGTTCAACGCTATTGAGACCCTTGCAAACGTGGAGGTTGAGATCACATCCCTCCAGCAACAGATTATGGATCTTAATGGTGTGCCCCGACCACTTAACTTCATGATCCTTGATGGGCCTGCCTAGGATCGAGTTGTTTTCTCTTTTTTGAGTCGCACTATGTTATACTCATTGCACTCTTCATGCGTCAATGAAAAATCATTTTTCTTGCATCTGTTTTCAGTCATCATGCATAATCATGATTAGTCGTTGCATTCTTTTCAGTTGCATGAGCTGACCTGTGACTCGTTCTCTGACTGCGATTGTCGTAAAAGCAGCAGCCGCAGACACCGTCTTGACAGAGGTACCAATCACAGAGATAGTACCTTGCACAGCCCAATCAGAGAGTAACTTTTACACAACCCAATAAGAAAGCAACCCAGACTCAATGGCAGAACCTGTAGATCAGCACCAACGAACCAGTGAGATCCTACAGTCACATGACAGGGATATAGTAGCCATGCAATTAAAGTTTGATAGTGTTCTGGAATCCCTGAAGATTCTAATTGGTATCCAAACCGAAGAACCCTCTACCCTAACCCTAATCGGAGAACCAGCCGAACAACCTATGCTAGAGCCTCATCTTCCCCCCTTCATCATACTTGACCCTATACCCGCAACAAGAGGAGGAGAAGAGTATGACTAATATGAAGAGCAATCTAAGGTATCACATGTCAACCAAGATTGGCCATCATCCTCAGACCCCACTCCATCCTTACAGGACGAGATCAAGCAGATGAAAGAGAAAATGAGAAGAATGAAGGGTACATCCACTAGTACCAGTCTATTACTGGAGGATTTAACTTTCTCATAAGGGGATGTTGTTCTCGTAGGCTTCAAGGTCCTGGACTTTGATAAATACGATGGCTCGGGTTGTCCGAAGCAACATCTACAGTTGTACTTGGGGGATATGCTCTAACACAACCAAAATCAGCCTATACTCTTCCAATACTTTCAAAAGGGTTTGAAGGGGGAAGCCCTGACATGGTGGATGTCTGTGGACAAGTAGAAAGTCAGGACTTGGTAGGATGATATGGACAATTTCGTGGAGCAATACTCATTTTACCAAGAGCTCTGCCCTTAGAGGAGCCAGCTTGAGCAGCTAAGCCAGTGTAACAATGAATCATTCCTGGAATACGCCACCCGCTAGAGGGAAATGACAACTAAGATCCCGATTCCAATCCCTAAGGAGGAGCTAGCAAGCATGTTCATGGGCACTCTAAAGCAACCCTACTCTACACTTATGGTGATCTTATCAGTAGTGGACTTCGGTACCATCATCAAAATGGGTGCCCGTATTGAGACTGCCATCAAGAGCGGGGTTATTCATTCCAGTCTAGGACTTGATCCCCTCAAGGCAACAACCTCATCCAGCAGGAACATCGGTCCCAAGGACCATAGAAAGAAGGAAGACGTATATATGGTTGCTTCTACAGCACCCATCGGATTACCAACTCCAACAGCTCAGAAATAATTAGTTGTTAGAAATACCCAGCCAACCCGACCAATCCAGGGGCAAAACTATCCCCTTAGAAACTTTACCCTTCTTCCATACACACTCAGCCAGTTGTTGGAATGCCCAACCAAGCAGGGCCTTCTCGAATTGAGAGGCCCACACCTTTTTTTACCTCCAGACAAGCAAAACAAGAACTACCATACCGATCAGCACTACGCATTCCACAGAGGGCCAGACCATGCTACAGACTACTGTATAGGCCTGAAGTGTGCCATCCAAAATCTCTTGGATGATGGAAGTTTTGAGCTGGCCCCCAGCAACACCAGTATCAATCAGGTGCCACTGCCCCTACATAACAATCAAATTAACTTTATTCAGTGAGAAGAGCCCGGGGTAGGGCAGCCAGAACCCAGCACACTAACAGTCAATGATGGCATCATCAGGCCCTCTTACCGATCCTCTGTCATAATCCCCTTCCCCCTGTCAAATATACATACTATTCAGTCTCCAATCCAGATACCTGTCCCCGAATAGATCATCTATATTATCCCTTACCCTGTAAATTGGACTACAACACCAGCTCAAGCCTCATCCTCTTCAGGCCCTATCCGGATCCCTTACATCCCAGAGTCTCCTTTTGACCTCAATCGAGTACCCGCTCCTCACTCTCTCATCCTTGAGAGCAAGGGCATGGCCAACATAAGGAAGCAACTGAGCGAGCAAAGGCAAAGGGTGGAGAAAAAGAGAAAGAAAAAGCAGGGGTATCAGACCCACAGAAGGAAGCAACTGATTTAACAGCCTTGTTAAAGATCCTAGAGAAAGCAGAGGAGTTCAATATCACTCAACAATTGAGCAAGGTCCCAACACAGGTTTCTATCTTGGGTCTTCTTCTAACATCAGAGCACCACAGGAAGCAACTGCTCCGAGTATTCGGTAATGCCCACGTAATACCAGACATAACGCCTGAGAAACTATGGCAAATGGTAGGACAAGTTCTCAAATTCAGAATCATTTCATTCACGAAGTAGAAAATACCAGACAGTGATAGGGATCATACCCGGGCTTTGTAAGTAGTAGTTCAATGCATTTACAAAACGTTATCATCAGTACTCATCGACAATGGCTCCGGCCTGAATGCCTACACACTTTCTACATTGTAAAATATGGGCCTAAACCTCAGTCAAGTGAAAAAGAGACCAATGACCATTAGGGCTTTTGATAATACCACCAGGCAGAACCTGGGTGATATCGATTTAACCATCGGGGTCGGACCAGCTCAGTTCATAATGAACTTTCAGGTTGTAAATGTGCCAGCCTCATTCACCTTGCTCCTAGGAAGGCCATGGATCTACGCGGTCGAAACCATTCCCTCCTCTCTGCACTAAAGAATCAAGTTCATCTAGGATGACCGCCTAGTTGTCATTCCTTATGAGGAGTTAGCAAGTTCCTTTGGGGAAGTCCAGGAGTTGGAGCAAGGCACTGCCTTCATGACATTCCAGTTCGAGCAGGTTAGTTCTATCGCCCAGGTAGAACAGCAAAGCAAGCAAGCAGTGCCACCATTTGTCAGAATGATGGACAAAATAAACTACCAGTCCAGGAAAGGTCTGGGTGCCAGGAATCAGGGCATGAAGAAGAGATACACGCCTCCTCACTACGCATCTCCCTTTCGATTGAGATACAATCTCAAATACGAGGACTACGTCTACAAACTAACCAAGAAGAGCAGACAGTCGGTGAAACCTGAACCCCGATCCCACATCTCTGTAACCTTCCCCGTGGGAATCTTCAAAACCTACCCAGAAACCTCTGTTACACCTGTTACCTTAATGCCCCAGCCTAGTGACATATCTTCAGGGATTCCAGATCCAAAAATGTTCAGCATGACCTAAATGTTCGACGAGCTGACCGTTAAAGATGCTATCGAAGCAGAATATCCAGTGGGAGAGCAAGTTTGCACCTTCTCCAATAACACCGAAGCATCCTTCAGTCACCAGCCACTGATCCGTTGGTGGACTGAGGCTCTCACTATCAAGGCCGCTCAGGGCCAGGGCAAACACAGTGTAGGACAGGTTGGTCCTAGACAGCAGTGACCAAGCATCACCCTTCTCCTTCATCTACCTCTTTTTGCTCCTATTTGTAAAATCCAAATGTCAGGCCACTAGTGGCTTCTTTTTGTTTGAGTAATGTTTGTAAAAAGTCATCATTTTTTTAGTGAAAATAAGATGTTTTGACTCAAAAATCATGTTTTCGAAAAAACATTTCATATCCGCTGATGACGAAATCACACGGACTCTTCCCCTAGAAGGCCTAGTCTCCTGAAGCCAACAAAAAAAAAAAATCAAGTATGCTAAACTAAAGCTAATTGATTTACCAGGAAATCACCTTTGGCAGGGCTACCCCTCAAACCCTCCTTGAACTCTCCGAAGTAGATTATGACTCAGAACAGGAAGAGGAACCGTCTCAGGAAATTCTGGACCTCCTTGAGCACAGCGAAGGACTTCTGCATTCGAACATGGAAGACACTGAAACAGTTAATATGGGATCTACAGACAACCCCCAACTAGTCAAGATTGGCACAAGTATAGGCCCACAGAAGAGAGCAGACTTGATCAGCTTCCTAAAGACCTACACTGATGTCTTTGCCTGATGATATACAGATATGCTCAACCTAAACCCAGCATTGGTGGTACACAGACTGCCCTTGAACCCCGACGTCAGACCAGTAAAGCAGAAACTAAGACGGATGAGGCCCGAATGGTCACAAAAGGTCAAGGAAGAAGTTAAAAAGTAGATCAGCACTGGCTTCCTGGCAGTTACAACCTATCCTGATGGTTAGCCAACCTTGTTCCGGTGCCCAAGAAGGACGGTAAGGTCCAAATGTGCATCGACTACCGGAATCTGAACAGGGGAAGCCCCAAAGATAATTTTTCTATCCCGCACATCGACATTTTGGTCAACAATACTGCAGGACATGAGACACTCTCATTCATGGATGGTTTCTTCGGATACAACCCGATCAAGATGGCAGAAGAAGACGTGGAGAAAATCCCCTTCATTACACCTTGTGGCACATTCTTCTACATTGTAATGCCCTTCAGGCAAAAGAACGTAGGGGCAACCTACCAGAGAGCCATGATGGCACTATTCCATGACATGATCCACAGGTCAACTGAAATATATGTGGATGACATGATCGTCAATTCTCCTACTACCAAGCAATACCCTGAAGACTTGAAGAGACTCTACGACAGACTCTGAGAGTTTGGCCTGAGACTGAATCCAGCCAAGTGTGTTTTTGGAGCCTCACCAGAAAAGCTCCTTGGCTTCATAGTTAGCAAGAGAGGCATTGAGATCGATCCAGCCAAAGCCAAGAACATCATCGAAATGCCAACTCCCCACACTGAAAAGGAAATCTGAGGATACCTGGGCAGAATTCAGTACATCAGCAGATTCATCTCTCAGATCACTCCGATATGCAAGCTGATTTTTATGCTTCTTCGGAAGAGCACACAGACAGTTTGGATAGCAGATTGCTAGGAAGCCTTTGACAGAATAAAGCAGTATCTTCTAAATCCTCCAGTACTTGTACCCCCTGCATCGGGTGGCCCCTACTACTGTACATCTCTGTACAAGAGATCTCCATGGGGTGCGTCCTGGCACAACATGACGAGACAGATAGAATAGAGCAAACCATCTACTACATCAGTAAGCGCCTGCTAGAGTATGAAGAGTGGTACAACCCTCTTGAGAAGACATGTCTGGCACTAGTTTGGGCTACTCAATGTCTCTGACACTATCTGCTTTCCTACCCGGTAATCCTAATCTCCCGAATGGACCCACTCAAGTACTTACTAGAAAAGTCAGCCACCATCGGAAGAATGACCCGATGGCTCATGATGTTGTCTGAATTCAACATCTTGTACATGACTCAGAAGTCAATCAAAGGGTAGGCGATATCAGATCACCTAGCCCTTAGCCCAGCACAAGACAGTATTGTAGTACATGATCAGTTTCCAGATGAGGTCATCCTGTACGTGGAAGCAGATGAACGAGAGTACTCCGGCTCGGAGTTGTACTTTGACGGAGCTGCTAATAGTCACGGCCATGGGGCAGCAGCAGTCCTGATCTCACCTAAGGGAGCACACCTCCCTAACTCGGTCAAGTTGATGTTCAAATACTCCAACAATGAAGCAGAGTACGAGGCGTGCATAGCTGGACTAAAAGAAGCTCTGGACATCAGGATCGAGGAGGTTTACTTCTACGGTGACTCATCCCTGGTAATCTGTCAGGCAAATGAATCTTGGGCCATCTGAGAAGCAAGGCTAATCCTATACTTGGCCTACCTCAATCTGTTAATCAGTCAGTTCAGAAGAATCAGCTTCAGCCATAGGTCCAGGAACCAAAATAGATTCGCCGACGCATTGGCCACTCTCACTTCCATGGTACATATTCCTACAAGCATCATGCTCTGGTCGATCGAAATTCAGCAACAGGATCAGCCTGCCTACTACCATCATATCGAGGAGGTATCAAACAACAAGCCATGGTATACAGACATCAAACAGTATCTCGAAGACGGGACCTTCCTGCTCGATGCTACCAAAACAGATCGTCGACCAATCAGAAGGCTGGCTATTCAGTTCGTCCTATCAAGGGGCATCTTATACAAAAGGTCGCCAAACCTACTCTGGCTCAGATGCTTTGATACCAGTGAAGCAGCGCAGGTAGTCGAAGAAGTTCATGGAGGAACTTACAGCCCACACATGAATGGGTTGATGCTCTCTAAGAAGATACTCAGACTGGGCTACTATTGGTCCACCATGAAAATAGATTATTACAAGCATATACAAAAGTGCCACCAGTGCCAAATCTATGCCGACAGGATAAATGCACCACCAAACAGGCTGCACAATTTCACTGCTCCTTGGCCATTTTCTGCCTGGGGTATTGACGTCATCAGTCCCATAGCTCCAAAAGTATCTAACGGACATCGATTCATTCTGGTTGTAATCGATTACTTCATTAAGTGGGTTGAGGTAGCCTCTTATGCCAACGTCACGGCCTCAGTGGTTCAGCGTTTTTTGAAAAGGGATATCATCTACCGATATGGAGTCCCATATGAGATTATAACAGACAATGCTCTCAACTTCTGCAACAAGGGGATGACTGATATATACCAAAAATTCAAGATCTAGCATCACAATTCTATACCATACAGGCCACAGACCAATTGTGCAATTGAAGCCGTCAACAAGAATCTGAAGAAAATCATCGAGAAAATGGCCATCAAGTACTCTGCCTGGCATAAGATGTTCCCCTATACACTCATGGCCTACAGAACGTCCATCCGAACCTCAACTGGAGCAACACCATTCTCTCTGGCCTATGGTATGGAAGCAATCCTCCCGATCGAAGTACAGATTTCATCACTCTAGGTGTTAATGAAAGCAGAGCTCTCAGAAACAGAATGGGCACAGACCCAGTACGAGCAATTGAATCTAATTGAAGAGTGGCAACTGAAATCCATCAACCACTCTCAGGCCTATCAGAGGAGCATGGCTAAGGCATTTAACAAGAAAGTCAAGCCGAGAAGCATTGAGATCGGTGACTTGGTTCTGTGAAAAATGTTACCAAACTGCCCTGACCCAAGGGGCAAGTTCACCCCCAACTACGAAGGCCTATATATTGTCCGAGACAAATTCTCAAGTGGCGCCCTTTGAATCGGACGTATGGATGACAAAGACCTCCCAGAGCCCCGTCAACATGGGCAAAGTCAAATGATACTATGCTTAGGGTCTAGGTCTGATAGGCGCTTTGCATTTTTAGTTTGTCCGAGAAATGATAGGAGGCCATCCTTGGCACACTTCTTATCCCCTTTTTTGTAACCCGTTTAAAAATCAATGAAATCTACTAGTTAGCCCCTTGAACCAGTCTAAAATACCCCCTAAGAGTTAAGGGATACTTTAGAGGTGACTATTCATACCTGTCAAACCATCCTGAAACGAACAATTCTAACATGATACAATAGCAACAAAAATCAGAGTGCAGAAGCTATATCATGAGTGAGGAAGCATGAACTAACTTTTACTTTTCTATATAAGGTGGTTTGTATTCCAAGTGAATGTATACAAAACATATCAAGGTAAAGGTCGACATGCCCACCTATCAAAATACAAAAAGGATATCGAGCCTACTATGCTCAACAATAATCTAAGTATGACCAGACATCGCGATCTCTATCTTCCTGCGACTGCATTGGGATAGGAGGCTCTCTCCTCCACATACTCTTCCTCAACCCAAGGCTTAGGGTTGAGGGTTTCCTCAGTACCTACTGACATAAAAGTACGGTTGAGTATGGAATACTTAGCGAGTACAATCTACTAGCTAACCATACCAACAACAATCACACAAGGCAATAAGATATAGTTCATCATATCAATTTAAAACAAATAATAGCAGCATATGACAATAGCATTGAAAGTAAAGCAATGTGATAATCTTGACATGCTTGAATGAATGCAAAAAACTCTGATAAAACTCGTGAAAAATACAATTCGGTGAACCTCAAATCAAGGTTTGAGTTGAGAACTCACAAAGTCAAAGGGATGGTTAGGGCTTCCTATAAGTCTATCTACCCTTTTTGATGTTTTAATAATTAAGTTAAGGGATGATGTACTTTAAGTGTGGAATAAGAAAAACCAAGCAAACCACAACACAAGGATTTTTATGTAGAAACCCTTCTGGGAAAAACCACGAGACCTATTCCAGCCATGAGAATCCACTACGACAAAGTAAACAAGAACTTACAAGACTTGAACTTGACTCATTCGGACTCAACACTACGATCCTTCAGTTCTTAGTCCTCCATGCCTTGAAAAGTCACCACGTACTCTCAAGTCCCGTGATCAACTACAGTCCCTTGTACTTCTCTTTGTGTCTGAAAAATAGTCCACGATCTTCCGATCGATCTCTGTCAATGACGGCTTCGGATTCCACCGACCAATTCACATATCCACGATCCGTCTCGTATCGATCTCCTTCGGAAAGGCTCCAGAACACTCTGGCTAAGGTGTTCTATCTAGAATGGGTTGATGGTTTGATAAAAATCAATACCTAGATGGACTCCTTCAATGCACAAGTCCAAACAAGCTAATATGGAGCTTTAGGCTTGTAATCTCTAGGTAGAATGCACCTAACAAAGAGGATAGAAAACAAAAATTTTCATAGGTTCTATAACATCTAGAGAAACTTAAAAACCCTCTCCAAACACTCTCTAAGTTGTACTCCACGAAGTAGAAGGGTTCTAGCTTTATAGGGAATCAAAAACCATAGTTAGAAGTAGCTAAAATAGTTAAAAACACCCAAAATATGCAAAAATCGGATTTTGGCAAGTTTCCCATATCAGGGTCAACCCTGGGAGATAGTTGGGTTGACCCAAGTATGCAGTTCAGTCGACTGAACCATCCTCCAGGTCGACCCTCACTTTTCTTAGTCTCTACCAATTTGCACCATATAAAAATCCTTATACCTAGGGTCGACCCTCAATGGTCAGGGTCGACCCTGAGGTGCCAACCCAAAATTTAAACTTCATTTTTAGGTCTCATACTCTTCACAAAAGATGTAGCTCTTTTCAACACAGTTGATTGGACATATTATGGAGCAAAATCTGAGCTACGGTTTGGGAGATATGCCCAAAACAAGCAACCCTGGTTTTTAAAAAAATTTCAGAATTTTAAAGAAGTTTTGCACTGTTTATCTCATCACCTAGGGTCCGTATAATTAGTCTAGTTCACTTACCACCTAAGGCAACATGTTAGGATTATTCTAAGTAAATTTCCACCTACGGTAGCATGGTATCTAGGTCACTTACCATCCTATGAAGGAAATGATCAAACCGAGTGTTCAACGGTCTTCAACTTCACTTGTTGTGGATGATTGACGGAAATGACACAAGAAACACTCCTAGACACCTAGGCTCACTTGTTTTGACACTAGAATATACCAATACAAAAACATGGACCTTACAATCTCCCCCTTTGGTAATTTCGTGGCAAAACCAAACTGAAGTACATGACTTGACACAAACTCACCCAAACACATCAAAACGGTGAATTAGGACATTACATGATTTCAACACTCTTACATGACATCCATTGACAAATCATCTTAAATTAAGACACTTAAGCTCTTGTCAAGTAAAATCAGTCTGCTGCAATCCTGCACCTGCACATGCTCATAAACAAAACACCCAGTGAAGCATGTGTGGAATATGAAAATAAGTAACCACAGGTAAAGCAAGGAATGTACTGAACTAGGGAAATACTACCCTAACATTCTCTCCCTTTTTGGCACAATTGCCAAAGGTAGGCAGGGAGCCAATATTCCAAAAAAAAATACTAATTTAGCAAATGTGAAATATCAAGGCAACCATAGTACAATCAATCAAATGCAGACAATGAGGGGACTAAAGAGCAGGGAACAAGATATCAATATAAGGCATAAACTCCTCTTCAACAACTCAAGCACAAAATCCCCCTCAACAGCACAACTTGATCCTCTCCCCCAAAGATCAAGGACACCACAAAAAATAGGGCACTTATGCTAGAAAGGCCCATGCCAACCAATAAGAAAATACATAATAGTATTACAAAAAAAATATCATGTGCCACACAAACATGCATAAAAAGCATTCCAAGCAGTAGTAATTTTAAAATTACAAGTCCAATGAAGAACATGATTAGTTAGTCCGACTGAGGATACCCATCTAATAAATCTCACGGAATGCTAAAGCATAGCCAATTCACTTAGTCACATTTAGTGAACAGTTCAAAAGTGAAGCAATATGTGTGTGGTGGTCTAACAAGAGACTAGATCAAGGTTTCGTTCCCTTTCCAAGTATATGACATTAACCACTAAGGGGACTCCCAAAGACATAAATCTTAGAATAGTTAGATCCAGATATGCTGACTTTTTTTTACATTTTGGTGAACCTTTATCCATTTTATTTGACTCAATATTTTTCTTTTATTTTTGGTCAATTACCTCCAAAGTTTATAAGATTTCCTTTGATGATCTTTATCTGATCATATCTTTTCATGCAATGATGGCTTTCACACTATCTAGGTAGGTAGTCTTGGCTATTAGCAGCGGGGCTTTTACTCTAGTGACTCAGATAGATACCTATTATCCGCCTAGGTAGCTATTTCATACTGTTTGCATCCAATAGTGACTTTCACACTATCTTAGTAGGTAGCCCTTTTCATTGTAATAATTTTGGCTCATGGAGGATACACAAAATGGGGATGACTAACAAAATGGTCATTCTAGATTGGTCATCCAAGGTCACACTATAGGGATAAGTCAAACACCTATAGATTGGAAAATAGACCTCTCACCAAAATCAGTCAGAGTGCATGTGAAATTTGTAAAGCATACACACATGAATAAGTTTCTAACTGTTCAAGATAAAACCGGTCTAATTTTCAGCCTAACTAAGAGACTATGAAGGTGATGCATCCTCAATCAACAACAAACTCATGTTCAACCCTGGACAAGTATAGAAATAAAGATCACATAAGGAATGCAAATCGTGCAAGTTAAACAAGGGCAACATGAAAAAAAAAATTTGGATTTTATGATTTTTCAATGTTTTTGGATTTTTCAATATAAAGCAAACAAAAAAACATACCAAAGCAAATAAACACTAGTAAAAAGAAAGACTATTAGTATACATAGATAGCATAGCATTAGGACAAGATATATCACAAATAGCACACCCTAGGCTATGACAGGCACGGGCTAAATGAAGCCCTTTAGGTCTTCCTTTCTCATCTAAATGGTTTTAGAAGTTTGATTGACCCTTTGGTATCTAACCGTTTCAGTTGAGATAGGTATGACCTTTTGCCTCTTCCTCCTGTTCCTCCTTTTTCAGGATTGATTCGTATAATTATGGCGGGCATTATGGTTCTCCCTTTTACCTCCTCTATATCTAGCATGAGGAGTGTCATTACCATACCACTGTCTAGAGTTGTGAGCAATTTTCATCACATCTTCACACAAACTCCTAGACTTCTCCACTAGGACCTCAACTCTCTTTTGAAGATTCCCATTGAAATTATTTTGGTTCGTAAAATCATGATTGGACATTCTTCGAAGTTTAGGACATCGAGGCTTAATATGAACCTTCACTCCATAGTTATGACATGTAGGAATGAATTTCTGAGTAGAAGGGTCTTTCCCTTTAGCAGGAGGGCGCCTTTTAGCACCAGGCTCAGTGTTCGAGGTGGATGGAGTTCCCTTCACATTTCCACACCTCTGGTTTTACTCAACTTCAGCCAACTTGATTTTAAGACTTGTCTTTTCATCAAGACAAACATGTAAATCAGATTCAAGTAGCTGAGTCTTGGCAAGGAGGGAAGCCTCCTTTTCCTCAAGCTGTGACACAAGAGCTCTCAACCCTGAAGCCACTTGGTCTAAGACATCTTTTTCTATTTCAATAGATTTGATCTTTTTGGACATGGAAAACTGAACCTTTTTCTGCTTTAGGCATTCCTGAAATAGTTCATCATAGGCTACCTCAAGGTCTCCCTCAAAATCTGAGTCATTCTGACTCACATCATCCTCCTCACCATCCCTACAGTGTTGGTTACTCACAGCATTTGAAGAAGATTCCTCAATCCCAGATATGGATGCAGTAAAGGCCATATAACCACTAGTCTCCTCACAAGAAGAACTATCTGATTTCTCAGATTCAGATTCACTGTCATCCCTTGCCATGCCCTTAAATCTTTTCTTATTAGAGCACTCAGCGGCAATATGGCCGTAGCCTTGGCATTTATAGCATTGAACACCTTGGGATTTCTTGTCCACACTTTTAAAATGTTTCTTGTTTTTAAAGTGCTTGGACTTGGGCTTTTCAAAATATTTTTGTCCTTTCGGATTAAATCTCTTATTAAGTTTTAAAAATTTTCTAAATTTCTTTACAAATAAAGCCAACTCTTCTTCTTCATCCATAGAGTCACAATCTGAACCATCTATGGATTCCTTGACGGATTTCAAGGCAATAGATTTTGGTTTCTTAGATGGGTTCAGATTTAACTCATAGGTTTGGAGAGAACCAACCAACTCTTCAAGTTTGAGAGCATGCACATTTTTGCTCTCCTCAATGGCAGTAACCTTCGATCAAAATCTCTCAGGTAGAGATCTCAAAAGTTTTCTAACAATTTTGGACTCAGGAATTCTTTCCCCTAGATTGAAGCTAGAATTGACAATGTCACTCAGATTGGCATAAAAACTATCAAAAGTTTCATTATCATCCATCATCAACTTTTCAAACAAGTCAGTAATTGAAGTTTGAAGATCTTGACAGTTGTAGTCCCTTCTTGGGTAATTTGAAGAATGTCCCATGCCTCATTCGAAGTGTCACATTTAGATATACGTCGAAATTCTTCAAGTGTGATAGCGGCGAAGATTGCATTTAGACCCCTTACTATTCCATCTACAACTTTTAAGTTCTACATTGGTTCATTCAGAAGAAGGTTTAGGGATGGTCTGGTCATCTATGGTCTTTGTTGGATGGGTCCAATCTTGTTCATTAGAGAACCATACTCTCTCATCTAGTGATTTTAAAAATGCTCTCATTCGAGCTTTCCAATGGGCATAATTATTCCCATCAAATAATAGGGGACAAGAGATGGATCCTCCCTCTCTTTGGAGATTCATATTCACTGAAAATATGAGACAAGATCACACTAAAAGGTAAGTGAACCCGCTCTGATACCAATTCAAAAAAAAATAAGTCGGTGAACCTCAAATCAAGGTTTGAGTTGAGAACTCACAAAGTCAAGGGGATGGTTAGGGCTTCCTATAAGTCTATCTACCATTTTTGATGTTTTAACAATTAAATTATTAAGTTAAGGGATAATGTACTTTAAGTGCGGAATAAGGAAAACCAAGCAAACTACAACACAAGGATTTTTACGTGCAAACCCTTCAGGGAAAAACAACGGGACCTAATCCAGCCATAAGAATCCACTAAGACAAAGTAAACAAGAACTTATAAGACTTGAACTTGACTCATTTGGACTCGACACTACGATCCTTCAGTTCTTAGTCCTCCACGCTTTGAAAAGTCACCATGTACTCTCAAGTCCCGTGATCAATCGGGGCCATTCTATATGGAGCTCTTGAAATTGGAGCGGTGCCCGGAGCAAGCTTAGTCGCGAACTTGATCTCTTGATCAAGAGGTAATCCGGGAAGTTCTTCCGGAAACACCTTCAAGAACTCACTCACAACTGGAATGGCTGAGGTGTTTGGTATCTCTGGGTTTACTATGCTCAAAGCTGCGAGGCAGGCAATATCCCTTTCTCTCAATCCTCGAAAGTGAAATGACTTTACTCCCTCCGGCTTGAAGTTCACCACCTTTTTAAAGCATGCCACATGCCCGTGGAGAGTCGCTAGCCAATCCATACCAAGAATGACATCGAAGTCCAAATCTTGGAAGTCCAGGATGATCAAATCAGTTAATAACTCATTCTGCCCCCACTTGAACCACACTGTCCTTGTAGATCTGATCTGTGTCAACAAACTTGCCAAGCAGAGTTGAAATGGATAACTCATGCTTTAACCGCCTAGGCTCGGATGAAAATCCCTTCGCAAAACTGGGCAAAATGAAGGAATGAGTGGATCCTATGTTGATCAATACTTGGGCTAGACATTCATTTACTAATAAGGCGCTTGTAAGATTAAATAACTAACATCAATAAATTTCAACAATAACACGCATCATACATATGTAACCTATTGTAGAACTAAACAACATAAAAAATAATAGTAAGCACCTCACGATTTGAATATATCATCATTCTAGCGTACCTTGCACGACATCATTGGATGCACGTGCGTCTCTCTCTGACAGGGCAAAAACTCGGCCTGGGTGGCTTGGCGAGGAGGCCGGGTAGAGTGTGTGGGCCTCGATGCTGGTGAAGAGCTTTACTGCGAAGACTGCCTAACAGGGGGCTACTCCCTTGAGACTGAGCCTGCAAGTGACGACGGGGATAATCTTGAATTATGTGGCCTTGGTCGCCACAATGAAAACAGCTTCCCGTAACTTTTCAGAATTCACTTGCTGGATGCCTCCTTCCACAAAGGGTGCAGATATCATACGAATAGGTAAAAGGTGCATAACCCGTAGCCTGAGTCACTATGGGGCAAGGGCCCTGAGTAGTAGTCGGGCAAAAAGTCGGTGGGGCAAAAGGGCGAAGAGGTTGAGGTGTAGAATACATCCTCTATGACTGAGCTGGCCCTGCGGACTGGTAAGAACTAGTCCTTGCTCTTTTCTCCCCTGAACTACTGGACTGGCCTTTCTCCATCCCTCTTCTCTTGAAGAACTCTTCAGAATTCGACTTTGCCAAAAGTGTCTTGTCCACTACCTCGGCATATGTCTCATGCCAGAACATCGAAACTCGATCCTTGAGGTAGGCCTTCAACCGCCTCTCGAATTTTTGGGCTTTCATCGCCTCAGTAGCTATCATATGCGGAGCAAACCTGGATAGCTCCGAAAATTTGGCTTCATAAGCTACCACCGACATGCTACCTTGATCCAAAGTAATAAATTCAACTTCCTTATTTTCTTTCATCCCGACGGGGAAGTATTTCTTATAAAAGACGTCCAAGAATTCTCCCTATGTCCATTCCTGGCCTTACCAAACTCTCGGGTCCTAAGTGCGGACCTCCACCAATGATCAGCCTCACCTTCAAGCATGAAGGCGGCCCAGGTGACCCTTTCTGCCTCAGTAGGTGTCAATACTGAGAATATCTTCTCAAGTTGCCAGATCCATCCTTCAGCGACTAGTAGATCAATGCTTCCAAAAAATGTTGGAGGCCTCATCCTCCGAAAAGCCTCTATTCCGGCTTAAGCTCTATTCGGAGGAGCAGTTATAAGTGCGGCATTAGGAGGAGGAGTAGCAGGTTGCCTGGTCGCTAGCATATCCAAAGTCTCAGCTATGGATGCGAAAGCTTGGGCAAAGTCGGGTTGATCATCACTCGATGGAGCATCACCTCCATTTCCTCTCGTGTTGTATCCGTGACCCCGAGCATTGCGTCTCATGATTAGATCCTGAGAATGACAATACACATGAGTCTAACTTAGATACACATTTAGTAACAATTTCGTAATTCAACCAATTCATATTCTCTAGGCATAGAATATTACACACATGGTATACATAGCAATGACATAACATAAAATCCGTGTTCCTAGCATAGGACTCTAAGTTCGATTGAGCCTTAACACCGGTTTTGACTAAGACTAACTTGTTAGTCTATACTTAGAATACGACTCTTTCATAACACTTATTACCTTGTTCAATCATGGTATCAAGTACGAAGTGACCCTAGGGACTCCAATGCCTAGAGCTCTGATACTTTAGAGGTGACTATTCATACCAGCTAGGAGTTAAGGGATACTTTAGAGGTGACTATTCATACCGGTCAAACCATCCTGTAACGAACAATTCTAACATGATACAATAGCAACAAAAATCAGAGTGCGGAAGCTATATAATGAGTGCAGAAGCATGAACTAACTTTTTCTTTTCTATATAAGGTGGTTTGTATTCCAAGTGAATGTATACAAAACATATCAAGATAAAGGTGGACATGCCCACCTATCAAAATACAAAAAGGATATCGAGCCTACTATGCTCAACAATAATCTAAGTACGGCCAGACATCGTGATCTCTATCCTTTTGTGACTGCATGGGGATAGGAGGTTCTCTCTCCTTCACATACCCTTCCTCAACCCAAGGCTCAGGGTTGAGGGCTTCCTCGGTACCTACCGACATAAAAGTACTGCTGAGTATGGAATACTCAGCGAGTACAAGCTACTAGCTAACCATAGCAACAACAATCACACAAGGCAACAAAATATAGTTCATCGCATCAATTTAAAACAAATAATAACAGCATATGACAATAGCATTGAAAGTAAAGCAATGGGATAATCTTGACATGCTTGAATGAATACAAAAAACTCTGATAAAACTCATACTTTAAAATCATGTCTTATACTTGAAAATAGTCTTTCGTGTTTCTTTCAAAACTTGCTCGTCATGTCTGAAAAATTGTTTGTTATCTTGGTTTTGTTCATGAGAATCACAGATGTTTGTCTTGTCTTGCTTGGAATCACTTGTCTTGCTTATTCTTGTCATGTTCTTGACTTGACTTGTTTGTATACTTGTGAGCCAGAGGTTAGTGCCCTTGAGGCGACTTGTGAGCCAGGAACGAAAGTTCCCTTCAGCGAAAATATATATATATATAGAAAGGAGTACACCAACCTCCTTGTCTTGTTTTCTTGTGAGCCAAGTATGATATATCTTGCGATATGCCCTACCCTTGACCGGCCCGATGTCCGGCTTTTCAAACATGCTTGTTTTTCTTGTGAGCCAGGTATGACATATCCTAGGGATATGCCCTACCCTTGACCGGCCTGATGTCCGGCTTTATCATTCGTTTCGTGAATCACAATTCCTGTTCTTGTTTATTTCTTTCAAATACTTGTACTTTAAAATCATCGGTTCATGCATGCATGTGTAGGTGTGTGTAGCACTTGTAGTAATCATGATGACATATATGACATGAAAAATAGTGCATAATATTTCAATTCATAGTATGAACATGTGAAAATTTAGATAACCTATATGGCATTTAATCGAGGTTACAAACATCAAAGGTGTGTTTATTATGTACACCATACCCTTCCACCATTTTCCATTTCACACCATACATCACACATAATGGCATCCAATCACCTTAACTTCTCATCCATTCATACATCCCACCATTCATTCCATTTATCTTGTTCATATTTGGGAAAATAGCATATTTCAAAGAAAAGGGAAGAACACAAGATTAACATCATCATTTTAAATAGAGAACCCTAGGTTATTGCTAAGTGAGTTAGTAGGGTGTACTAACCTTTAATAATTGGAGAGCTTGAGGGAAGATGAGATTAAATCCTTGGTGTAGAAGATCCTTGCTTGAAATGGGTCTTGAGCAAAACCCTAGTTCTTCCCTTCTCTCCCTTCTCTAAATCGCCCAAATATGAGCCTTGAGGGTTTATGAAACCCTCACCCATAGATTTGGGCTTATATAGAAAATTGGGTGGTCAAATGACCATCCTACCCTTAGAATTTTGGTAATACAGACCCAAAATAGGCAAAATGCTCGAGGAGTGGTCGACCGGTCATGAGGAGCGGTCGACTGTTAGGCTAGCGAGCGACCGGTGGTGAGAGTGATCGACCGGTCAAAATCTCCTCTCTGAAAAAATCTCTCATACAAGTTTTAGTGCGAGAGCGGTCGACTGGTGGGTAGAGCGGTCGATAGGTAGGCGACGGGTTGACCGGTGGTTAGAGCGGTTGACCGGTTGGTCTGTGTTTTGCCCATATTCCTGATTTTCCTCATTTTTTCCCACATTGGTATTATGGCCATAACTTTTGACTCGTTTGTTGGATTTTGACGATTCAACTTGCGTTGGATTCGTCTTTCGAAGAGGAACATTTCCAGTATCTTAGAATCCTCAAATTATTTTTTATTTATTAATTAGACTACGTGAAAGGCCAATTGGCTACGAGAACATTGTTCATCAGGTACGAAAAGTTTCGGGGAGCTACAGAGCCTAACAGCCCTTCTTTCATTACACCTCTTCAGGGACACCCTCCCTCGCCCTCTATGGCATTTGCCTGAACTACGTCATGACCTGATCCTTCAAATGGTACGTAGGCAACTTGACAAAATCAGGGACGGTCACACTCACACAAAAGAAGATCACACCTCCCCCAGCTTTCCCCGCAGAGTCAACTCTTCCCCAGAGAAGCCACATGCCTCCCCTGACTTCCCCAAACAGAGCCAGATCATCTCCAGTGGAACCAAAACCTCTCTAAAAGCCTCTTCCCACAGAGTCCAGTGGAGCAAAAATCCTCTCAAAATCCCCAGACGAGTCGGCTCTCAAGGGTACAAAATTTTCATCAAAGGAAAACCCAGAATAGAAGTCAAAATATTTTAAAAGCCAGAGACTCCCTATAGAGGCAATCTCTCTAGACTCTTTCCTTAACAAAAAAATCTTTCAGGGATAAACTCGACTCTCTATCCTCAGTAGAGACAACCTCTCTCATCCTCCCCGGCAGAGATAACATCTCTCCAATTTCCCGGAGGACCCAAAAAAAAAACACCGCCAGGAAACCAAAGGTACAAATCTTCAATAGAAGAATTCCCCAGAGAATAAAAATCAACTATATCAAAAACCAAAACCTTCAAGGGACTGTAAATCAACAATAACAGGGGAAATCCTAGGGTGTCCCAAACTTCGGTCCCCTGGCCTATATTTCGTCCTACTCCAAGTCTTTCTAGATCCCCTAGAAACTACAAGTACAATCACAATATCACATCTATATCCCCAACGGAAATATCTTCTCCCAATCCCTAAAGGAGCACCATTCAGGGAAATGACGGGAGAAGATCCATTTTTCCCATTAAATGCAGATTTTTCCAGTAGTCGCGGGCATGAGTGAAAACCGACAACGGCCTCATTGCGCAAAAATCACGCGATCCCCAGACCTAGTCTTGTGACTAGGGATAAAAAAGGGACGATAATCAATCAGCTTCATAGGCATGAGGATAACCGACAACGACCTCATTGTATAAAAATTATGCGAATCCCATGACTTGGTCATTCCAAGGGTAAAAAAGGGAGAAAAAGCGGAAGAACAGTTTGGCAATAGAATCTGGCAGTAGTCAGTCCAGCCAGATAAGTTGCTTGCAGTAGTCCCCAACAGATGGCATGGAAGAGCAGCTTCCCCGACACTAGCCTCCAATAGAGTTCAGGTCTCTAGTAGCGATCTATAAACAGCGTCCTATCCCCTAGCAGATCCCTAGTTGCGGTCTACAACGGTGATGTTTTCCCCAGTGAATCTCCAGAAGAAGCTTTGCATTGCTCTCTTCATACACTCTCCCCAACAAGAGTATAGAAGCATCAAATTTACTCCCCAACCAGAGCCTAAATCTCTAGCAGTGATAAGACAACAAGTCTACCCGTGAACATCCCCAGCGGTGACAAAACCTCTTCTGGGTCATACTCCGCTCTCCAAGAGTGAAAGACAGATTACACGATCCCCAAGTCCTGAATAAGGTAATTTCCTAACAAAACTAAAAGCTAGTTGAACATTCTTGCTCTTAAAATCAAAACCTTTTACAAAAGTCCAAATACCTTTTATAAAATATTTTCAAAACAGACCTTTTGGTATCCAGGCCTGGTCATACCAGCCTGCACTGAGCAGCCCCGGTAAGACAAGCAGAAGAAGTTGACACCATGCATCCCCATAAGTCGCAATCAGCAGAGTTATGGGAAACCATCATCGCCTTTATCCCCTGCATGACATCCTTGCATAGTGTCACACCCCGTGACCAAATTCCTCAGCATCAACTAACTTGATCAAAACCCAACGCCTCTTGGCCATTTTAAATTAATCTGGCTAGTGCCTCTCGAACATGCTACAACTCTTTCGACACCCCCGCGTGTCCTCGACATCCAGTGTGCTCCTTGGTAATCTCGCCATACCACAGCATTAAATCCTGTATGTCACCCTTTTGACACCCCCGTGTGTCCACGACATCCGGTGTGCTCCTTGGTAATCTCGCTATACTGCAGCATCATCTCCTGCATGTCACTCTTTTTGACACCCCCGTGTGTCCTCGCATTCGATGTGCTCCTTGGCAATCTCGTCATACCGCAGTATTACCTCTTATATGTCACCATTTCGACACCCCCAAGTGTCCTCGACATTCAGTGTGCTCCTTGGTAATCTCGTCATACCGCAGCATCACCTCCTATATGTCACTCTTTTCGACACCCCCGTGTATCCTCGACATCCGGGGTGCTCATTGGCAATCTCATCATACCGTAGCACCACCTCCTGCATGTCACTCTTTCGACACTCCCGCGTGTACTCAACATCCGGCGTGCTCCTTGGTAATCTCTTCATACCGCAGCATCACCTCTTGTATGTCACTCCTTTCGCCACCCCTGAGTATCTTCGACATCCGGTGTGCTCCTTGGCAATCTCGCCACACCGCGACATCACCTCCTGCATGTCCTCTTTTCAACACCCTGTGTGTCCTCGACATCCTGTGGGTACCTTTATAGCGTACACCGCCCGTATGTCCTCCTGTCGACACCCTGTGTGTCCTCGACATCCCGTGTGTACCTTTACAGTGTACATCACTCGTATGTCCCTTTTAACACCCTATGTGTTCTCGACACCCTGTGTGTCTTTCCGATCAACTTGATTAAATCCCTCTGGCTAGCGCCTCCGGGTCATGCCCCCCTCACATCCATCAATCCCCAGTGAGTAATCTGAGATACTCCCTCTCCCCCAGTAGTTGCTGTACCACTTCATTGCCCCACATGCATACATGCTATCATACTGCATCCCCAAGATCTGAGCTCAGTGTAAAAATAGGATGATTTCACTCTTTGCCATTCAAATCGCCAATTTTGACATTCTCCAGCAAAGAGGGGCAGCTGTAAGCACCCAATTTTTACACCCCCATCTAACCATGATTAAAGTTTTATAACCATGGTTACCCCCTACCAAATCCCCTAAAACCTGGGTAAGCCTCTAGCTAGTCTTAGGCCTCACCCTGAGTCAAACCCTAGTACCAAACCCTAACCCCAGCTAAACCCTATCTAAACCCTAGGTAAACCCTAGTTAGACCCGAAGAGTCAACCCTAGGACTCAAACCTAGTTTAACCATAGTATAAAGCTAGCCCTAGATTACCCTAAACCAAGCCCTAACCTAGCCCTAGAGCCCTTAGGGCTTAAACCCTAAAGTCCATGGCCCCTAGGGCCTAAACCTTGACTTGGGCCCACAAGGCCCAAAAACACTAAAGCCTAAACCCCCATTGTTGTGCATGCCTGGGCCAGACCCATTTTATTCAAATCTCATAATGTTGGTAAATCGTTTACCGACATTATTAGTTTGGCCTGTTTTGATAATGGCGGTAGTCCATCACCGCCATTGTCTGTTTCGAATTTGCAGCAATGCAGACGCCCTGCACACTCCACCATCCCCTCAACCTTTCCTTCAGCCTTCCTACTCGACCTCCACCAGGTCCAACCCCCTCTCAGGCCTTCCCCTTAATTCCTCTTAGGTCCCAAGCTCCTCTCCTATAAAACCCCAACTCCCCCACAGTTCAAAGGATCGACTAAGTCTCCATACTCGAATCCCTGCTGCAAAAACCTAGGTTCTAAACCCATTCTAAGCTTCTAAAAGCTTCACTAAGCCTTCCTGGGATCGTCCCAGCTCTCCCCTTTCCATTAGTAGCACCTCCACTGGTTCATCACCACCGTGCAGACCATCACTCCATCAAGGCAAAAACAGAGCATTCATGTAAGGCATCCCCTACCCCCATTTTTCCTCTTGTACAATCATTGTGAGCCCCTGGTCATTTCCAGGGGACTTTATTTATGCTTTATTGGTGTTAGTTTGTAGATTAAACCCAACACAGGGGATTCCCCCACCTTTTTCATAGGTGTGGGGCAGCCCCTACGGGTATAGACCACTCCACTGGGCATGGCAGACCACCAGAGACCTTCAGGGGGTCCCTCAAATCGTGAGGGAATCCCTGGTCACCTCTGTGCACAGCCCCATGGGCAAAAAACCAAACTGCGCTTAATGGCGGTAGATCATTTACCGTTATTTCTCTTTTGCTTACTGTGCAGAGTGGCGGTAGATCATCTACCTAATTCATGTATTCATTAATTATGTACATGGGTTAGATTCATGGATCCTATTAATTTATGAATACATTAATTATGTACATAAACTAAATTCATGAATCACCAATTTAGATTCAATGGATCATATTAATTCATGAATATATTAATTATATACATAGACTAAATTCATGATTTTCCAACTTAGATTCATCGAACATATTAATTCATGAATGCATTAATTATGTACATAGACTAATATTCATGAATCCTTTAACTTGATTCATGGTTAGTTTAACCCAAGTGGTTAACTCCCAAGATACCCAAGGGGTGGGCATGGACATCATCCATGGTAGGATATTTTTGGGTTCTTCTCCCTTTATCATCTTAATTCATGCATATCCTTAATGAAGATGCCATGTGGCATTTGCCACCCATATTCTAATCTTGACCGTCCATGTATAGATGGTGGAGATCATTCCACATGTCAATACGATATTATTTAATCCATTTTTGACTTTATAATTAACTCATCATAGCTAATTGACTCTAACCATAGTTAATCTTGGACATCCACTTGTAGTGTTTGACATGTGGCACTTGCCACATGTTCTTACCTTAGCTCGTCATCTAACTCATGATTAACCCATGATTAATCCATGATATACTCCCCCATTAATTATTTGGACGTCCCCCCCCCCCCCTCCCCCCCCCTAGGATGTTGTCATGTGGCACTTTGCCACATGCTATAATCCTAGCTAATGACTCATTTTTAATATATACATGCATTAGTATAAGGTTTTATAAATAGTATATATCCATATACTTTAAGCAATTATTAAATCATATGCATAAGTAGTAATATGAATTTTCCAATATTAAATCAAATATTTAATATTTTTATTCTGAAAATATTCAGATCGTTACACAATTACTGGCTAAGGTGACTACTCTTGAGTTAGAAGTACTAAGAGCACAATCATCTACTGGTTGCTCATGTTATATGTTAAGTAAATCCATGGTTTGGTGAAAGAATTACTTCATCAACATATATCCCATGACAATATGTCACGGACTTGTATATAAAAATGATATCAGTACAGATTTGATTTTGCTAAACATAAGGTGAGACAACTCAAAAATCTATTAAGGTTCTTTTGTTTGCTTTCCTATTGTTATAACTTTATGACTTACAATTTAAATTTTTATTTATTTCAGAAAAATAAATAAATAAATTATTAAGGGATAGAAAGGATAACCCTCGAGGGTGTAACCTAGTGGTTGAATGACGAACCGTAAACCCAAAGGTTTTGAGATAAAATTTGGGCTCCCTTAAATATCAGATGTATGGGTTAAGGGTTTACCTATGCATCACGTGGGACTAACATGAGTCTGAGCCCAGGATACCCTTGTTTACCAAAAAAAAGGGATACAAATGACGAAAATAGGTATATGTTAGCCAAATGGTTACAACCCAAGGACCCTAATTGATTTTGATGATAACCTAAATAATGAAATAACTTTTAAGGTACTAATGTCAGTTTAAGTAATCATAAATCTCAGTGATCTAAAGGCATTAGCTGTAATTCAATTCAAATCATGGATATGTCATCAAGAATGAAGAAGTGAAAAGAAGCCAAAGTTTTCAAGAAGCTTCAAGCAACCAAAAAGACCTCAAGGAAGTTCATGTCAAACTCTACAAAAAGAAGGAGTCATCTGGGAAGATATCAAGAAAGGATCATCTGATGAAGACCCAAGACTCAAGAAAGTTATACAAGTTAAGTTGTAGCCAGTGAAGGTATTTAGGACTTTTGTAAAAGAGTCCTCAATGGTTGGCATTGGAAAATGCTCATTTACCTAGAAAGACCTTAGGATCCTTAAAGACCAAATTAAAATATGTTTGTTAGCCTCAAGGTTACAACCTTGGGTACCCTTAATAATTTTGATAATAACACAATAATGAAATGAAACTTATGGTACTAATAATTCTATTTAGTGCTTGAACATTTCAAGTAATAAGAAAATAAGCACTTCACTCAAGGCAAAAATAATGGAAGTTATTCAAGAAAGTGATCAACTCAAGTAAAAATGAAGATTCATAATTATACCCATAGTCCAAGTTGGGTCTCTTGAAGACAAAGCCAAATCATAAGATCCAAGATCAAGTCGAAGACCAACTCTCAAAGAAGCATATGAATGTATTTTTTACTTTTTATGGGAGTAAGTTGAATGCTCAAAATACTTAGATTGACTATAGGAGCCTAAGACATATATTGGACATCATTCTAAGACCCTAGGAATTCATAAAAATCATGTTAAAGAAAAGTCAAATGACCTAGGAATCGATTCCTATCATCAAGGTCTGATCAAAAAGAGAAAAACAGAGTTTGCTCTGAATTCATCGATGAAATCACAGGGGTGATCCGACTTTATGACGAAATGGTGACAGGAAAAACCACTGAGCTTACTGTTTTTGGATTCGGCGACGAAATGAACTGGGTGACCCAGTTTTGTTGACGAAATGAAGCCTGGTTCTGAAAAACGCTGTAACGGCTAATTTTCAACGACCTAATATGCATTTAATGCTTCACCAACGGCTATATTGGATCAAGAGCTATAAAAGGAGATCATTTATAAACTAAACATAACACTTGATCATTGCAGTAACTCCAATCATCTACTCCTTTGCTCACATTGATTTCATCATCGATCATACACTTAGAAATCTCTAAAATATCATTTAAGCTATTCAACTCTATTTATTGAGAGATTTCATTAGAGTATTTGTCAACTCCTATTCAGCTCATATGAGGAGCACTTATTTCGGATTGCTAAATCCAATTACATCTTTGTAAAAGTGTAGTCAAGAATCATTGGACTCTTGCAACTGAAGCTGTTGCTTCAAAGAAGTCAAGAGAGGGTTCTGCTCTTGCAAGAAAAGGTTCCATCTCGACCTGTGAAGAGAGATTGTAGAGGTTAGGACTCGCCTGGAAGTAGTCTAATTGATTTGGGAATAAAAATCATGGAAATCCTTGAAGCTGGAAGCTAAGAGGCAGGGACGTAGACAAGTTGTCGAACCTCGTGAACAAAGACTGGGCGTTTGCTCTCTTTAACTCTCTACTTTACTTTCCTTATTGCATATAATTTAGAACTGTTAAGTTACTTTCCCATTACCACTTTAATTCCGCATTCAAAGAAAAAAACTAGTTTTTAACTTGCACAGACCTAATGTAGAGCCCCAGACCTTTTCATGCTTAATACATGACACTTTCGTTGTAATTTTCCCTTTTTAAGAGGTATAATTAATAAATAAGGAAGAAATTGGAAATTTCAAACCGTCAAAAATGTTCCTCTTCGAAGTACGAACACAACGCAAGTAGAATCGTCAAAATCGGATGAACGAGTCAAAAGATATTGCCAAAACAGTCTGAACCTGTAGGAAAACGTAGCTCGGTTATGCACTGAGGACGTTGCTCGGAAGACACTAAGGATGTGCTCTGACGTCGTACTCTGATAACGTAGCACAGACAACGTACTCTGATAACGTATACTTTGTGCATCCGTTGTACAACTCACCACGGGCACGCTGTACATAAGACAACGGACTACGGGCTCAGCACTATGCACGACACGAAGTGACAACGGGCTCGGCACTATTCACAGCACCACGAGTTGGCACTGTTCACAGCACCACGAGTTGGCACTGTTCACCGCACAACGAGTGGGCACTATTCACGACACAATGTGTTCAGCACTATTCACGGTCCTCGCGTCATTGCAGAAATCCCAGTAAGGGTATTACGGTCTTTTGGTCAGTTCACTCTTACCTTAAGAGTTTAACCCGAGCCTTTAGGGCATCATTCGACACTTAGAGAGTTTGAGAGAATAGAAGAAAGAGGAGAAGGCGATTCCAACCTAGGGTTTCCAGTTTGGAGAGAAATCAAAGGGTTTTTGAAACCCTAGATCAACCTCAAGCCCGTTTTCTTCAAGATTTCGGTTCAGGCATTGTGGAGCTCGCGATCCAAGCTAGGGAAGTAACTCACAGTCATTTGGAAAGAGGGTTTCTCCCTCATTTCTTCAAGGTCGGTACTTTTTACTACCCTCCTAGTTATAGATCCTCTTTTCCCCTCATTTCTCTTTATTTTCTTTCACTTACACATGTGCTATGAGATGGATGAATGGTGAATGGTGAATGGAGATGTAAGGGGCGATTGGATGCCAGTGGTTGTGTGGTGATGATTAAAACGGGGAAGGGCATTGTTCCAATAATAAACATACATGTATGATTGAGTAAAACCATCTAGAAAAGCATGTTGTAGGGTAAATCCATAATGAACACACCGTGTTTGATGAAATGCCAAGGTGAATACAGTGAGCTGTAAAATAGGAAATACATGCCTAATAAATTCTGAATATTGCTAGGGCCTATGATAGTGTGGTTTCCTGTTTTCCCTAAATGCTATGAATATTGAATTGCTTAATCTTTGACGCTCTATGTGTTGTGAAATTACCCAATGGTCATGTTTAAATTTAAATGCAAGTATGTACACGGTTCCCACGAGCACGGCATGCATGACATGATTTATCGAGGTTTACAAGAACGTGGTTAGAGGTGGGACATATCCTACGATATGTTTTACCTCGCTTTTCACAAGAAGACAAGAACCAACATTCCACGAGGGGTCTCCCCTCACTCACAAGTGCATATCATGAAGAAGGGCCTCCCTTCCCTCGCAAGTACATACATATCATAAAGAAGGGTCTCCCATCCCTCGCAAGTGCATTGCATAATGAAGGGTCTCCCTTCCCTCTCAAGGCATCTCACAAGTGCATCTCACAAGTTACATGATCACAAGCAAGCATGCATGACATGACACGACATACAAGAATCAAGCAAGATAGACATGACAAGCTTTCAAGTACGAAAAGATATCTCAAGTCAAGTCAAGTGCACGATGTTTTCAAGAGGATTTATCGGTTTTCTACGAATTACAAGCATGATTATAAACTGCTTTACTTCCTTGTATGATGTGAATTGTTTACGTTTGACATATATGAATTGCTCCTGATTATGTATTGCTATTTTTATGCTATAATTGTTGGTTAGTATTTAGTACCCGCTGAGTATTCCATGCTCAGCCGTACTTCTTATGTCGGCAGGTTCTGAGGAAGCTGCTGCTCCATTTGATGTTTGTGCTCCTGGTCCATGGGTGGAAGAGGAGTACGTCGAGGAGCCTTTGGAGGAACCTCCCGTAGAGGGTTATCAGTAGGTGGCGATTAGATTCTGAGTGGATTAGCTGTGGGTGAGATGAGAGTCAGATTTATGTATTTTGGCGGGCATGTCCGCACTTTCTTTTGGATTCTTTTTGTATAACCTTGGATTCGTATATACATAGAGGTTTGGTAGACTTCCGCTATTCCATGTTAGAGTATGTTTCTGCTGTTTTGTCCTCTATTGTATATGCTCTGTGGGTTTTGCAGGTTGGTTTGTCAAGCAAGTCATGATTAGTCGTCCAAAGTTCACTCTAACTCCTAGGGTGGGTTCTGGGTCACGACAGAAGTGGTATCAGAGCTTAGGCTTTAGGTCTTTAGGGTCACTTAGAATCTTATACCACGGCTTGACAAGAGCATATGTTGGGAAACAAGTTAGGAAGAGAGTAAGTCGGAAGAGAGTCTTGATCCAAGTGTAAGACTAAACTTTAGTCTTAGTCAAAATGGTTGTTTCAACCAAGTACAAGCCCTAGGTACGCTAGAACACTAAAGTATAAGTATAATGTGACGAATACTCTGATGACTTGATGTGATGTATACTAGTATTATACCACTAATACAAATTGAATTATTGTGAAACGACTTTGAAGTAAATTGTGGTTTCAAGTGAGACTCATGTGGTGCTATTGTTCTCAGGACTTTAGTCATGAGGTGGGGCACACGGGGTCGTGGACCACACACCAGAGCTTCATCTTCATCCAGAGCTTCATCTTAGGCTCTATTGCTGAGACACTCGCCATACTGGCGGCTCGGCAAGCTATACCATCGTCGGCGGCACCTACTCCACCACCCGCAGCTCCAGTACATCGTACCGCTGGAGTTGAGGCATTCAGGAGATTGAGGCCTCCACCATTCCATGGGAGTGTGGACCCTCTTGCTGCGAAGGCATGGATCCTCCAGATGGAGAAGATCTTTGCGGTCCTCTCGCCTACAGAGGAGGAGAGAGTGGCATGGGCAGCTTTCATGCTAGAGAGTGAAGCCCACCATTGGTGGTTGTCCGCACTGAGGATGAGAGATTTGACCATGCAGGGTCTACCTTGGACTTGGGAGGAGTTCAATGATACTTTTTACAAGAAGTATTTTTCGATTGGAGCACGGGAAAAGAAAGAGAGAGAATTCATCAACCTTGAACAAGGTTCGATGACGGTGGCACAATACGAGGCCAAGTTCTCGGAGTTGTCGAGATTTGCGCCTCATATGGTTGCTACTGAGGCAATGAAGGTGAGAAGATTTGAGTAAGGGCTCAAGGATGTGATTATGGAGAAGGTTTCCGTTTTCAGGCATGCTACCTACCCTGAGGTAGTAGACAAGGCCTTATTGGTCGAGGCCAATTCAGAGACAGTGTCCAAGAAGAGGGAGTTGGCGAGAGGCCAATCCAGTAGTTCAGCACCTCTAGAGAGGCGGGCTCGTACTGGCCCTTATCAGTATGCGTGGCTAGCACCACCGATGAGGCCATCTTATGCGCCTCCAGCTTCCCAACAGTATGTGCCTCAGGCGCCGAGACCTCAGGCTCTTCCAGCCCCACGGCCTGTTGCACCTTAGACGATGAGGTATGCTCCACCTCCGGCCCCTCCGACTTATGCACACGAGGTCTGCACTTCATGCGGCCGAAGGCACCCGGCAGGGGATTGCCGAAGGGCATCGGGTGGATGTTTTCATTGTGGTCGCCAAGGCCATATGATCAGGGATTGCCCCAGTCGGCATTTACCAGGCCAGTCTCAGGGGATTAGTCCACCAGCACGCCCAGCAGGATCATACCAGGCGTCATCTCAGACTACCCGGTCTACGCCTCAGTCTTGCCAGGCAAACCAGGGGCGAGTTTTTGCCTTGACAGAGGGTGATGCACTTGCATCTGACGATGTAGTGCAAGGTACGCGGTTATAGCTTATTTAATTATCTGTAAATTAAACTGCTAATATAAATTGATTGTGTACGTACTTGAAATGTTATATATGTATATATACCTACATGTATACACTGTTGATGCATGGATTGATGTAACTAGTTAAAATTTCAGGAACCCTACTAGTCAATGAGTGTTTGGCTCGAGTATTGATTGATACCGGGTCTACTCATTCGTTTGTCTCGCCGAGTTTTTCAGAAGGCTTTTCCGTAGAGCCAAGTCAGCTAGAACCGGAGTTAGCCATTTCGACTCTTCTCGGCAAAATAGTATTGGCAGATAAAGTGTACAGAAATAGTGTGGTCCAAGTTGGGAGCCACGAGTTGGCGGTTGATCTCATTGTCCTTGGATTCCAGGACTTTGATGTTATATTGGGAATGGATTGGTTAGCAGCACATCATGGACATGTAGCTTGCTTTGAGAAAATGGTACTCTTCAAGCCAGTAGAAGGAAAACCATTCCACTTTTGCGGGTTGAAAAGCAGATCTATTGCTTGTTTTACGGCGTTGAGCTTAGCTAACCCCGAGGCAAAGGACTCATCGACTATTCCGGTTGTGAGTGAGTTCCTGGATGTATTTCTAGAGGAGTTGCCGGGATTGCCTCCAGACAGGGAGATCGAGTTTATGATCGAGCTTGCACCAGGCACAGCTCCTGTTTTCAGAGCTCCATATAGGATGGCCCCTATTGAACTCAAGGAGTTGAAGACTCAGTTGGAGGAATTGCAAGGCCTTGGCTTCATTCGACCAAGTGTCTCACCGTGGGGTGCCCCAGTGTTGTTTGTTAAGAAGAAAGATGGCTCGATGCGGATGTGTGTCGATTACCGGCAATTGAACAAAGTCACTATAAAGAATAGGTATCCATTGCCTAGGATTGATGACTTGTTCGATCAGTTGAAGGGAGCGAGATTTTTCTCGAAGATAGATCTTCGATCAGGTTATCACCAGTTGAAGATTAAGGTGGAAGATGTTCCCAAAACTGCTTTCAGGACTCGGTATGGACACTACGAGTTCTTGGTGATGCCTTTTGGACTCACGAACGCGCCGACAGCCTTTATGGATTTGATGAACCGGGTGTTCCGGCCATATCTTGATAGGTGCGTGATTGTATTTGTTGATGACATTTTGGTCTATTCCCAGACACGGGAAGATCACACACGCGACCTATGCCTTGCTTTGGAAATGCTAAGAGAGCACAAGCTATACGCCAAACTTAGCAAGTGTGAGTTTTGGTTGGAAGAGGTGGCATTCCTAGGCCACGTTGTTTCTGCAGAAGGTATCTCGGTAGATCCGAAGAAGATCGAAGCAGTTATGAGTTGGGCGAGGCCCAAGAGTGTTACTGAGATACGCAGTTTTCTTGGATTGGCAGGCTACTACAGGAGATTCCTAGAGGGTTTCTCTAGCCTTGCAGCACCGCTCACTTACCTGACAAGGAAGAACGCCAAGTTTGTATGGAGTGATAAGTGCGAGATCAGTTTCACGGAACTGAAGAAGAGGCTTACTACAGCCCCGGTCCTTACTGTGCCATCTGGACCTTTTGGGTATGAGGTGTATAGTGATGCCTCAAACGTTGGACTTGGGTGTGTACTCATGCAGCACAAGAAAGTCATTGCCTATGCATCAAGGCAGTTGAAGGAGCATGAGAAGAATTACCCCACGCACGACTTGGAGCTTGCGGCGGTCGTGTTTACACTTAAGATTTGGCGTCATTACCTTTATGGGGTGGAGTTCTATGTATTTACCGATCACAAGAGCCTCAAGTACCTCTTTTCCCAAAAGGAGCTGAATCTAAGGCAAAGGCGTTGGATGGAATTTCTGAAGGACTATGATTGTACCATTCAATACCACCCGGGTAAAGCGAATGTTGTGGCTGATGCTTTGAGTAGAAGACCTCAAGGGTTGTTAGCACATATGTTGGTTCAAGAATGGAAGCTACTAGAAGATTTGGCAAATCTGGACATCAGTGTGAATGACTTTGTCCGTGGTCCTACCTTGGCAAATGTTACGGTTCGGCCGTACATTATAGATTTGATCCAAGAATATCAAGCCATGGATGCTGAATTGTTGGCTTATCGGGACAAGGAAGTTGCTAAGGGTAGTGAGGACTTCTCTCTCACTAGTCGGGGTGCTATCACATTCAAGGGAAGACTGTGCGTCCCAGCCAATGCAGATCTTCGAAGAGAAATTTTGGATGAAGCACACCGTTCGAAGTACATAGTGCATCCAGGGGGTACAAAGATGTACCGGAACCTCAAGAGTCACTTTTGGTGGCGGAATATGAAGAGGGAGGTTGCGGAATATGTAGCACGGTGCTTAGTGTGCCAACAGGTGAAAGCAGAACACATGCGACCCGCCGGTCTATTGCATTCCCTTCCGATTCCCGAGTGGAAATGGGAGAACATATCCATGGATTTCATAGTTGGCTTGCCAAAGACGGCAAGGGGCTCAGATGCGATATGGGTAGTAGTGGATCGTTTGACAAAGTCCGCTCATTTCTTACCCTACCGAACTACTTTCAACTCAAGTCAGTTAGCTGCACTATACATCAAGGAAGTAGTTAGATTGCACGGAGTGCCTGTTAGTATTGTGTCGGATCGGGATCCAAGATTCACGTCAAGATTTTGGAAAAGTTTCCAGGAGGCTATGGGTTCCCAACTTGATTTCAGCACCGCTTTTCATCCACAGATGGATGGACAAACCGAGAGAGTGAACCAAGTCATTGAAGACATGCTTCGGGCTTGTATGTTGGATTTCAGAGACAGTTGGGAAGAGCACTTGCCATTGGTTGAATTTGCCTATAATAATAGCTATCAGGCAAGTATTCAAATGGCACCATTTGAGGCCTTGTATGAGCGAAGTTGTAGGTCTCCTCTCTATTGGGATGAGGTAGGAGAAAGGAAAGTACTTGGTCCAGAGTTGATTGAGCAAACTGCAAACATAGTTAAGATCATTCGGGATCGATTGAAAGCCGCTCAAGATCGCCAGAAAAGTTATACGGACACGTGCCGTAGGGACTTGGAATTTCAAGTAGGGGATCAAGTTTTTGTGAAAGTATCTCCTAGCAAAGGGATCATGAGATTTGGAAAGCGAGGCAAGCTCAGTCCTCGGTATGTTGGGCCTTTTGAGATTATCACACGGGTTGGTGAAGTTGCTTATCGAGTAGCTCTCCCACCTCACATGGCCGCAGTTCACAACGTCTTCCATGTGTCTATGCTTCGGAAGTACATTGCGGATCCTTCGCATGTCATAGACTTGGAACCGTTGGAGATTCGAGAGGATCTCACCTTGATTGAAAAGCCGGTTCGGATTTTGGATCGAAGAGATCAGGTACTTCGCAACAAGACAATCCCTTTGGTTCTTGTACAATGGCAACACCATGCTCGGGAAGAAGCTATGTGGGAGGGTGAAGCCGAAGTCAAAGCAAAGTACCCAGAATTATTTGAATGAGTTTCTGTATGAAGTTTGTATATGACTTGTAGTTTTGTTTTGATTTGTAATGCTAGTATCGTCTGAATTTCAAGGATGAAATTTTTGTAAGGGGGGAGGATGTAGAGCCCCAGACCTTTTCATGCTTAATACATGACACTTTCGTTGTCATTTTCCCTTTTTAAGAGGTATAATTAATAAATAAGGAAGAAATTAGAAATTTTGAAACGTCAGAAATGTTCCTCTTCGAAGTACGAACACAACACAAGTTGAATCGTCAAAATCGGATGAACGAGTCAAAAGATATGGCCAAAACAGTCTGAACCTGTAGGAAAACGTAGCTCGGTTATGCACTGAGGACGTAGCTCGGAAGGCACTAAGGACGTGCTCTGACGTCGTACTCTGATAACGTAGCACAGACAACGTACTCTGATAACGTATACTTTGTGCATCCGTTGTACAACTCACCACGGGCACGTTGTACAACTCACCACGGGCACGCTGTACATAAGACAACGGACTACGGGCTCAGCACTATGCACGACACGAAGTGACAACGGGCTCGGCACTGTTCACAGCACCACGAGTTGGCACTGTTCACAACACCACGAGTTGACACTATTCACAGCACCACGAGTTGGCACTATTCACAGCACCACGAGTTGGCACTATTCACAACACCACGAGTTGGCACTATTCACAGCACCACGAGTTGGCACTGTTCACAGCACCACGAGTTGGCACTGTTCACTGCACAACGAGTGGGCACTATTCACGACACAATGTGTTCAGCACTATTCACGGTCCTCGCGTCAATGCAGAAATCCCAGTAAGGGTATTACGGTCTTTTGGTCAGTTCACTCTTACCTTAAGAGTTTAACCCGAGCCTTTAGGGCATCATTCGACACTTAGAGAGTTTGAGAGAATAGAAGAAAGAGGAGAAGGCGATTCCAACCTAGGGTTTCCAGTTTGGAGAGAAATCAAAGGGTTTTTGAAACCCTAGATCAACCTCAAGCCCGTTTTCTTCAAGATTTCGGTTCAGGCATTGTGGAGCTCACGATCCAAGCTAGGGAAGCAACTCACAGTCATTTGGAAAGAGGGTTTCTCCCTCATTTCTTCAAGGTCGGTACTTTTTACTACCCTCCTAGTTATAGATCCTCTTTTCCCCTCATTTCTCTTTATTTTCTTTCACTTACACATGTGCTATGAGATGGATGAATGGTGAATGGTAAATGGTGAATGGTGAATGGAGATGTAAGGGGCGATTGGATGCCAGTGGTTGTGTGGTGATTATTAAAACGGGGAAGGGCATTGTTCCAATAATAAACATACATGTATGATTGAGTAAAACCATCTAGAAAAGCATGTTGTAGGGTAAATCCATAATGAACACACCATGTTTGATGAAATGCCAAGGTGAATACAGTGAGCTGTAAATTAGGAAATGCATGCCTAATAAATTCTGAATATTGCTAGGGCCTATGATAGTGTGTTTCCTGTTTTCCCTAAATGCTATGAATATTGAATTGCTTAATCTTTGACGCTATATGTGTTGTGAAATTACCCAATGGTCATGTTTAAATTTAAATGCAAGTTTGTACACGGTTCCCACGAGCACGGCATGCATGGCATGATTTATCGAGGTTTACAAGAACGTGGTTAGAGGTGGGACATATCCTACGATATGTTTTACCTCGCTTTTCACAAGAAGACAAGAACCAACATTCCACGAGGGGTCTCCCCTCACTCACAAGTGCATATCATGAAGAAGGGCCTCCCTTCCCTCGCAAGTACATACATATCATAAAGAAGGGTCTCCCTTCCCTCGCAAGTGCATTGCATAATGAAGGGTCTCCCTTCCCTCTCAAGGCATCTCACAAGTGCATCTCACAAGTTACATGATCACAAGCAAGCATGCATGACATGACACGACATACAAGAATCAAGCAAGATAGACATGACAAGCTTTCAAGTACGAAAATATATCTCAAGTCAAGTCAAGTGCACGATGTTTTCAAGAGGATTTATCGGTTTTCTACGAATTACAAGCATGATTATAAACTGCTTTACTTCCTTGTATGATGTGAATTGTTTCCGTTTGACATATATGAATTGCTCCTGATTATGTATTGCTATTTTTATGCTATAATTGTTGGTTAGTACTTAGTACCCGCTGAGTATTCCATGCTCAGCCGTACTTCTTATGTCGGCAGGTTCTGAGGAAGCTGCTGCTCCATTTGATGTTTGTGCTCCTGGTCCATGGGTGGAAGAGGAGTACGTCGAGGAGCTTTTGGAGGAACCTCCCGTAGAGGGTTATCAGTAGGTGGTGATTAGATTCTGAGTGGATTAGCTGTGGGTGAGATGAGAGTCAGATTTATGTATTTTTGCGGGCATGTCCGCACTTTCTTTTGGATTCTTTTTGTATAACCTTGGATTCGTATATACATAGAGGTTTGGTAGACTTCCGCTATTCCATGTTAGAGTATGTTTCCGCTGTTTTGTCCTCTATTGTATATGCTTTGTGGGTTTTGCAGGTTGGTTTGTCAAGCAAGTCATGATTAGTCGTCCAAAGTTCACTCTAACTCCTAGGGTGGGTTCTGGGTCGCGACACCTAATCAGCCCCCCCTCTAGGGTCAATATCTGGGCAACAATTGGTATCAGAGCTCCGACTCTATATCCAGATTTAGCAATCTTAGAGTTAAAGATTTAATCTATGTCAAACATTTTTTCAACTTCTCTAGGAGAGGGCCAATCCACTACCAAACCTCCATTGTTTAATGGAGAGAACTATAAGTACTGGAAAACCTGTATGATGTATTACATCCAAGCCATTGACTATGAATATTGAAAAGTCATAGTCAAAGGTCCACATCTTCCCACAAAAATTGTGGATGATGTTAGAATCCCCAAAGTAGAGGAAGAATGGAATGAGGTAGACATTAAGTTCATTCAAATAAATGCTAAGGCCATTAGTAAATTATACTGTGCTTTAAGCCCACAAGAATTTAATAGAGTGTCGGTTTGTGACTCGACTAAGGAAATATGGGATAAACTTCAAGTCACCTATGAGAGGACTAATCAAGTCAAAGAAGAAAAAGTGAGTATGCTAGTTCATAATATGAACTATTTAAAATGGAGAAAAATGAGTCCATTAGTGAAATGTTTACTCGTTTTACAAATATTTTGAATGGACTAAAATCACTTATAAAGGTTTATGCTAATGTAGAAAATGTGAGGAAGATTCTTCCCTCACTACCTAAGGAATGGTCTCCCAAAGTGACTGCCATCCAAGAAGCCAAAGACTCGATCGAGCGTCAAATGGATGAACTCCTCGGCTCTCTAATGACTCATGAAGTCATTATGAAAAGTCAACAAGAAGATGAGCCCAAGCTCAAGAAAGGCCTAGCCTTGAAATCTTCTTAAATGGACAGCAGTGATGAAGAAGAAGAAAGTGAGGGAGATGAAGACATATCTCTCATTGCAAGGAAGTTTAAAAAATTCCTAAAGCATAGAAGGAACTTCAAGAAGAGGTTATACAAGAAAGAATTCACCAAAGAAATTGCCAAGGGTGAAGCAAGCAAGAAGGAACCTCTCACTTGCTACGAGTGCAAGAAACCCGGACACATAAGGACAGAGTGTCCCCAACTCAAAAGGAGCAACAAATTCAAGAAGAAGCCTATGAAGGCCACATGAGATGATTTTGAGGAAAGTGGCTTAGAAGGCTCCAGTGATGAGGAAACGGCCAACTTGTGCCTCATGGCAAATGAGGATGAGGTAACTTCTTCCACTAATGAATCTCTTACTTTTGATGAACTAAGAGATGCTTTCGATAAGCTCTATAGAGAATTCTGAAAAATTACCTCCAAAAATAAAATGCTAAAAAATGAAAATATTTCTCTTACAAATTTAACTGAATTATCACAAAAAGACAAAGAAAATTTTCAAAGAGAGAATGAGGTATTGAATATGAAAATCAAGGATATTCAATCTCTACCTTAAGACTCATCAAGTGAATGTGATGAGCTTAAGGCCAAAGTCAAAGATTTGACTAGTATCATTCTCACATTCACAAATGGCCAAAAGAACTTAGAAAGACTTTTAGGTCAACAAAAATGTGTATTTAGTAAAGCCGGACTTGGCTATAACCCTTCTTCAAAACAAAAAGATTACCAAAACTTCTTTACAAAATTAAGTAGTAATCCAACTCCACTCTCTATTGCTTTCTATAATGGAAATAAAATAGTTAAAAAGGTTTGGGTCCCTAAGGGATCATTCATTCCCAAGACTAACCATAAAGGACCAAAGATGATTTGGGTTCTAAAGTGAACTAATCCTCCTAAGACCATCCATAAGTCAATTTGGGTACCAACCAAAAAGGTTTGGGTACCGGGGGGAACATATCTTGGAGTTACTTGAATTTATGGTTTAGGTATGTCTCAAGTCAAGATCATCCAAGACAACTTGGTTCTTGGATAGTGGATGCTCAAGGCACATGACGGGAAACAAAAAGCTTTTCATATCAATCACTCCCAAGGATGGAGGGCATGTGACCTTCGGGGACAACGCAAAACGAAAGATAATCGACATAGGTAATGTTAGTAAGGATAATACTACATTTATTGAAAATGTTTTGCTAGTTGATGGTTTAAAGCATAATCTTATTAGCATAAGTCAACTATGTGATAAATGACTTAATGTATCGTTAAAATCAAATGTGTGTATAATAAAAGATAAAAATAACATCAACACTTTATTTGTTGCATATAGAAATGAAAATGTATATACTATTGACTTTGATGAATTAACTTCACAAAACTTGATATGCTTCTCTGCTTTAAATGAAGTAAGTTGGATTAGGCATAAATGATTAAGACATGCTAGTATGAATCTTCTCTCTAAATTATCTAGACAAGAACTTCTAAAAGGTTTACCTAAATCCAAGTTTATAAAAGATAAAGTATGTGATGTGTCGCGACCCAAAACCCACCCTAGGAGTTAGAGTGAATCTTGGATGACCTACCATGACTTACTTGACTTGCTTGACAAACCATCCTGCAAAAACCCACAGAGCATATACAATAGAGGACAAAATTAGCGGAAACATACCCTAACATGTCACAGCGGAAGTCTAACAAAACCTCTATGTATATATACATGATCCAAGTTTTGTACAAAATGAAATCACAAAAGAAAGTGCAGACATGCCCGCCAAAAGACATGAGTCTACTCTCTCAAACTCACCCACAGCTCACTCACTCAGAATACACTATCACCTAATAGTAACCCTCTACGGGAGGTTCCTCTACAGGTTCCTCAACATACTCCTTCTCCACCCAAGGGCTCGGAGCACAGATATCAAAAGGAGCAGCCGCTCCGCTATTACCTACCGACATAAGAAGTACGGTTGAGCATTGAATACTCAGCAGGTACCAAACACTAACCAACAGCCATAGCATA
The DNA here is from genome assembly GCA_015143295.1 of Tetracentron sinense. Lineage (NCBI taxonomy): Eukaryota > Viridiplantae > Streptophyta > Magnoliopsida > Trochodendrales > Trochodendraceae > Tetracentron > Tetracentron sinense. Next base: position 24,599 of record JABCRI010000282.1, on the reverse strand, counting down.
ACAACAACAATATAACGTAGGAAGCAATTTATATCATACAGGAAAGTAAAATAGTTTATATTCATGCTTGTATTACATAAAAGCCGATAAATCTCTTAAAATCGTCGTGCACTTGACTTGACTTAAAAATCCTTGTTTCGTGCTTGAAAACTTGTCATGTTTGTCTTGCTTGATCTTGTCGAGAAGGTCATGCCATGTGTGTCATGCGTGCTTGCTTGGAATTTACACATTGCTCATTCCTCTTTCTTCCCTCTTTCTCTCCTCTAGGTTAGAAAAGCCCCAAAATGAGGATCCCTAAACAAGACAAGGGTTTAAGACCCTTAAATTCGGCATTAGTTACCGCATGCGATCGATCGCACACTTATCTACGATCGATCGCAGGTCCTTACGATCGATCGCACCTGGATGCGATCTATCGCACATGAACCCGAACATTTTGGTCTGATTTTCCCTACATGCGATCGATCGCACATACTTGCGATCGATCGCAGATCCCTGCGATCTATCGCACCTGGGGAAATCATCTATCGCATCTAACCTCGAGAGTTTGGGAACCATTTCACTTTTATGCGATCGATCGCACCAAACTTGCGATCGATCACACCCTCCCGATTTTGTTGTTTTCTCCTAGTTTTCTCTTACTTTGGTAATTCGGCCATAACTTTTGACTCGATTGTCCGATTTTTACGATTCAACTTGCGTTTGATTCGTCTTTTGAAGGGGAACATTTCTAGTATTTTAGAATTTCCAATTTCTTCTTTATTTATTAACCAAATTTCCCCTAAAGTTTATTGATCCGCAAATGAGATTCAGTAACTCGGGTTTTCGATATATCCGACTTAGGAATACTACTTCTTAACACTTAGCGTTCTTTAAATTTTCTCATTTCATATAAATAGGAGGATTACAAAGGCATAATACCTTGGCACGGGTCCCAATACATGAAAAAAAAGTTCTGGGGCTCTACATGATGCATGTCAACTAAGCAAACAAATCAAAACATCTTTTAAAAATAAGAAAGAAATTTCAATTACTAGACCTTTGGAACTCTTACATATGAATTTATTTGGACCAAATGAGGTAGCTAGCCTAAGTGGTAAGTTATATGCCTTTTTCATTGTAAATGACTACTCAAGATATACATGAGTATTATTTCTATCACACAAAAGTGAAACTCCAAATCTATTTGCTAAATTTTGTAAAAGAGTTCAAAATAAAAAAAAGCTACACCATTAATAATGTAAGAAGTGATAGGGGAGGATAGTTTAAGAATAAAGAAGTGATAAGCAAGCTTAAGTGTTGTTTTAACCATAATTTCTAAGCCCCTAGAACTCCTCAACAAAATGGAGTAGTTGAAAGAAAAAATAAGTCTCTACAAGAGATGGGTAGAACTATGCTTAATAAACATAAATTACCTCTACTTTTAGGTAGAAGCAATTAATACTTCTTGTTATGTGATAAATAGAGTGGTCATTCGAAATAAATTAAATAAAACCCCCTATGAGCTTTGGAATGGAAAATCTCCTAACATAGGTTATTTCAAGGTTTTTGGTTGTAAATGTTTCATACTCAATGATAAACATCACCTAAGAAAATTTGAAGATCTAATGAAGGAATCTTCTTAGGATACTCAATGAATAGCAAAGCTTATAAGGTATTTAATAAATCTTCATTAGTTGTAGAAGAATCAATTCATGTAGTCTTTGATAAATCAAATCCTTTTAATAAGACTAAAAATGATGAAGATGAAATGAGTAATAAAGTTAATATTTTATGAAAAGAAATTTTATCAATAGAAATTAACAAGGAAATGGAACAAATATAATCTAATAATAATGAAAAACTCATTGAAAATGAAATTGAGGAATAAAATGATCATGAAGATGAATATCAATTTCCTAGAGCTTGGAAATTAGTAAAAGATCATCTTAAGGATCTCATTCTTGGTGTTAAAACTAGAAGGAATATATGTAATAACATTGTCTTTCTATCTCAAATTGAACCTAAGAATGCCTTAGAAGCTATTGAAGATGAATCTCAAGGTATAGCTATGCATGGAGAATTAACTCAATTTGAAAGGAATCAAGTATGAGAATTGGTACCTATACCAAAAGATAAATCTATCATTGGTACTAAATGGGTATTCAGGAATAAAAAAGATGAATCTGAAAATATAATCAAGAATAAAGCAAAATTAGTAGCTCAAGGTTACAACCAAGAAAAGATGATAGATTATGAGGAAACATTTACCCCGGTTGCTAGACTTGAAGCCATAAGGATGTTACTTGCCTTTGCAAGTCATAAAGACTTCAAGCTTTATCAAATGGATGTTAAGAGTGTTTTTTTGAATGGTTATATTTCAGAGGAAGTTTATGTAGAAGAACCCTAATGCTTTGAAGATCATTTATTGTCAAATAATGTGTTCAAACTCTCTAAAGCCTTGTATGGATTAAAGCAAGCTCCTAGAGCTTGGTATGATAGGCTAAGTTGTTTTCTAATTGAAAATGGATTCATAAGAGGAAAAATTGACACAACTTTATTTATGAAAACCAAAAATGATGACACGCTAATAATTCAAGTATATGTAGATGATATTATATTTGGATCTACAAATGAATCTCTTTGTCATGAATTTGCTAAGAATATGCAAAATGAGTTTGAGATGAGTATGATGAGAGAGTTAAATTTCTTTCTTGGTCTCCAAATTAAGCAAACTAAGGATGAAACTGTCATAAATCAAGCTAAGTATACAAGAGAACTTCTTAAGAAATTTGGAATGGACAATTCAAAAGGAATAGGCACTCCAATGAGTCCAACAATTAAACTTGATAAAGATGAAAAAGATAAAAATGTTGAAAAAATTAAATATAGAAGCATGATAGGTAGTCTTTTATACTTAACTGCTAGTAGACCTGATATTATGTTTAGTATGTGCATATGTGCAGGATTTCAATCATGTCCAAAAGAATCACATATGATGGCTGTGAAAAGGATTTTTAGGTACCTACTAGGCACAACTGACTTAGGTTTATGGTATCCAAAGAATATATCACTAGACCTAGTTAACTATTCAAATGCTAACTGTAACGGCCCCAAAATCCCACCTAGGAGAGATGAGGCTTTGGCGACGTCACTTACACTTAAAACCATCCTGCAAGAGTATACAAGGCGTGCCAAAATAGTGAATTGAAATTTCCTTTAATAACTTAACAGTATCTCAAGGACAACTGTATACAATAACTGAACATAAGCCAAAGCATATACAAGAAATCCTTAACCTGAGTTACCCACTCAAGTGAGGCAATATCCCCAGAAATAAAAACCCAAAATACATGTCTCTCTCTCACTCAACCCAACCATAGGCCACATACCGAGACTCCTAATATCTGGGTAACCATCCGAATCACCTCCTGCTCTCCTTGAGCTACCTCGATCCAAGGGACCAGAGTCCCTATCTCATATAGTGTACCTGCCGACATAAAAGTACGGCTGAGCATGGAATACTCAGCGAGTACAAGCTACTAACTAACAATAGTAATAACATTAACATGCCATACAGGACACAGTTCATCATAAAGTTACATGATCAGAGTGCGGAAGGAAACAAGGTAACAGTTACATAATCCTGAACAAAATCAATTAAATCATACTCTAACTTCATGCTTTACCATACATATTTCAATATCTTATAAGTCTTGTAGGTTCCTTATGCGAGTTCTTATAGCCTTTCTTATGAGCTTACGAGTTCTTATAACTTTCTTGTGAGCATACAAGTCCTTGTGAGTTCTTCACTAGTGGCGCCCTTCGTACCATCCCACTAAACACCCACCCAAAGTAGCTTGGGAATATCAGATGGTTAGTGGCGCTCCCCGGGCCATCCCACTATCTTACGAATCCTTACAAGTTCATCCTTAGTGGCGCCTTTTGTACCATCCCACTAAACACCCACCCAAAGTAGCTTGGGAATATCAGATGATTAGTGGCGCTCCCCAGGCCGTCCCACTAATTTACAAGTTCTTAGGAGTCCTTCAAGTCCTTACAAGTTCTTACGAGTTCTTTACTAGTTCATATTCTCTTGAAATTGGGTATGTCTAGCTGCCGTTCATAGTCCGTCGCAAACTAGCACCCCTCACGCTTGACTGTTCCTGTTCTTGTTCTTGTTGTTTCATATACTTATATTTTAGAAAACTGGTTTGTGCATGCGCGCGTGCGTGTGCTTGACAATTTGTGAGCATAATAACATGAACTAATTAAAGGGACATCATACGGGATTTATAATTTCCTCTAGGCATGTGAGTTTTAAAGTCAACATATTGAGTGTTCTAGCAAAAGTACACCATTGAGAAAAATCTTCCTAATTCATGCTTCATATTCTTGGTTCTAATTCTAATTCATGCATTTGAACGAACACCTAGCATTTGACATCATTGTAGATCTTTTTATTCATGTTTTTCCTATTCAAGCGTTTCACCATTGGGACTTCATATAGCATTTCCACTTTCTATTGATAGTCAAGTGCGTATGTAAGCAATATAAAGAGCATTTGATCAATTTCACCTCTTAGGGAACAATACCAAAATCATGCACGTTATAGACTTAATTAAACATACTACTTCTCATACAAGCATTTTAACAAACATGTGGTGTTCAACATTGTTATACTCATTTATGCATATTTTTCTTGTTCTAACATCTCATCAAACACATGGTGTGTTCATTATGAGTACAATACCCTTCCACCATTTTCCAACATGTATCCATCACAACACATGGCATCCAATCGCCTCATCCACATCCAACATCTCCCCTCCACGATTGCCTCTCTATCTTGTTTGTTTTAGGGATTTAATAAAGTAAAACAAGAAAAGAATAAACTAAAGAAATCCACAAACATGCTTTTAAAACAACCTAGGTTATTACTAAAGTAGTTAGTAGGGTGTACTAACCTTGAAGAAGAGAAGAAAACCCTTGAAAAATGCCGTGAAGAACGCTGCCCTAGCTTGGAATGGGACTCCACACGTGCTTGAGGTTGGATTTGAGAGATCCAAGCTTTATAGATGGTCGTGGGTTCCAAAACCCCTTGATTTTCTCAAGTTGATGCCCTAGGGTGAAAACCCCTTCTCTCCTCTCTCACTCCCTCTCAAAATATGGCTAAGGGTGTTTATGAACACCCTTGGCTCGAGCCAACCCTTAAAAATAAGGGTGGAGTGGCCAAAAGACCAAAAAACCCCTTAAAAAAATTCTGAAAATCGCGTAGGACCGATCGATCGGTGGTTTTGACCGATCTCTCGGTATTGACTGGTGCTGCAAAACGCACTTCAGTATTTTAGCCATAACTTTTGACTCGGTACTCCGATTTTGACGATTCAACTTGCGTTGGATTCTTCTTTCGAAGGGGAACAACTTTCATGTTTTTAAAAAATTCTAATTCTTCTTTATTCATAGAAAAAAATGACCTTAAAGCTGACTGGTCTGTAATGGGTTGCGACAGCCCAGATTTGCAGCTGACCCAATTTTGGAAATCCCACTTTTGACTCGACCCTGACTCAAAATCAGGGAAAGTGATCAACATGAACCTTGAAGAGGGTTCTAATACCTTTCCAAAAATTCAGTTATTACTCAATTCTGAATAATGACGACTAAAGTAGAGCCCTTTAAAGTTGGGGAAATTGCCGAAACATACCTTTTCGACACCTAGAATACCTCGAGGGTTTTCACACTCTTTTCCTTTGTGTCCAACACCCTAATCACACCTCATAAATCATTCTCCATAGGTTTTCATCCCACCTAGGTGATCATTGAATTCACACCGATAAGCATGAGAGGCCCTAGCCTCTTTATGCCTCGTGCACTAGCACTATTCACCTCACTTTCCAATTACAACCTAACTTATAATAATGGCCTTTGGCCCTTCCAATACTAGTGCCCTCGGCATTATTCACTCACATGAACAGTGCTTGCACATGGACAGGGCTTGTAGAAAATCCGGGGCGCTACACTAACTTTACTGGATGCAAAGTTGATAAGAAAAGCATAAGTGGCACTTTCCACTTCTTAGGACACTCCCTTGTTTCATGGTTTAGCAAGAAACAAAACTCAGTTGTTTTATCTACAGCTGAAGCTGAGTATGTAGCAGCTGGAAGTTGTTGTGCTCAAACCCTATACATGAAACAAAATTGGAAGATTTTAAACTTTTCTATACTAAAATTTCAATCAAGTGTGATAATACTAGTGCTATTTGCATGACTAAAAATCTCATTCAACACTCAAGAACAAAACACATTGAAATCATATATTAGTTCTTAAGAGATCATGTACAAAATGGAGATGTGTTATTGGAGTTTGTGGATACAAACAACCAACTTACATACATATTTACAAAATCTCATCAATCTGAAAGATTTAGTACATTAAAAATAGAATTGGGAATGACTAGTCTAAATGAACTTAATTGATCATATTTATGACAAAAATTCCTCTTTGATGAAAGCTTGTATCTTGATATTTGAAAAATTATTTGATTATGTTATGTGTATGATTTGGATGATTTATACAAATTTTGGATGTTAAAATTAATCAATGAATTTGAAAAAAATGGTTTTAAAACCAAAAATTAAAAATTTTCAAATGTTTGTACTGATTTCAGTGACGAAATCAGTTGAGGTTTTGAATTTCGGCGACGAATCTTGGGATTATTGGAAACAGTAAGCTTCTTGTAACCAATTCAGCGATGAAATTGAATTGACCATTCAATTTCGACGACGAATTCATTCCAAATTCGAAACAGTGTGTTACCTGTCATCATTTCAGAGACGAAATTGAAGGGCCAAGCCCATTTCGGCGACGAAATTGATCATGTGTATATATTAAAACCCCAAATCTGATTTTTTCAAATCATTTCTCAAAAGCTAGGTTTTCCCTCCTCTTCACTATTCCATTGAAATTTCATCCAAACCTCTTCTATTTCAAATCAAATTAATCCCAAATCACTCCAATATCAATTCCTTATCTAATCAAAATTCCTCCTCGCACGAAGAACGCATCGAAAGAACCACCATTGAAGAGAGCTCGCACTTCCAAAGGAAAGAAGTGTCTTTGTCATCTGCTCTAGCCAAGTTCAAGTCAACCAAGTACGAGAAAATCTTCAGAGAAAAATTCCTCTCATTCTCCCTTATACGGTAAGGTTGTGAACTTTGTTAACCTAGAACTCTATGGTCTAGGAGTAATCCAAACTCTGTTTTTAGCCCTTAAATGAGATTCATTTATTTCTTCAAATAAAACCATGTATCCCGAACTTGTTTGGATTTTTTATACTCATTTCAAGTTTAATCAATCCTCCCAAATCATCACCTCTTATGTCCATGGGAAGGAAATTTTCATTTCATTTGGAAAATCTATCAACTATTCTTAAAATCCCAAAATATTCTTTCCAATCTTTTTTTAATGGCCAATGGACCAAGTATGGTGGATTTGATGTGGTAGATGCACTGAAATTCATGTGTATCAACCAAGACATCACTGCTCCCTTCCATCCCAAAGTCAAAGAACTCACCTTGTGTCGCGACCCAAAATACCCCTGGGAGTTAGGGATACTTTGGCTCGTGATGTGCCATAACTGATACCAAACCATCCTGTAATAATACTTAAGGCATGACATAATAGAACCTTAAATAATGTGGAAGCTTAAATCAAAGTGCAGAAGCGTGGACATGCCCACCTATCAAAATACAAAATGACCTCTCATTATCACTCCACTCAACAATAGTTTAGATATGGCCACACGTATAGGTCTCTCTCCTCCTGTGGCTGCAACGGGATAGGTAGATCCCTTTCTTCTATATATTCCTCTTCAACCCATGGCTCTGGGTTGCGTGTGTCGAACGAACCTGCCGACATGAGATGTACGGCTGAGCATGGAATACTCAGCGAGCACAAACTAATAGCTAACAATATTATAACAATCATCATACCACATATCGTGCGTACAAGAATAAAATTTACAAAATGCATGCTTAAAACCCGTACTAAAAAACCTTTTATAAAACTTATGTTTTTCTTGGAAATCAAAACATCTTATGCATGCTTAGGAGTTTTTATGAATGCTTGTGAGACTCGTGGTTTCTTATGAGTTCTTGTGAGCTTACGAGTTCTTATAACCTTTCTTGTGAGCTTATGTGCTTTCTTGTGAGCCTTCTTGTGAGCTTCTTGTGAGCTTATGATCCGTAGAGACATATGCAAGATCCTAGACTTGTGAGATTCTTATGAGTTCTTGAAAAGCCTTGTGAGACTTATGATCCGTGGAGTTTATGCAAGATCTTAGACTTGATACTTGTGAGCATGAGTTAACCGATCTTAGAATACCAACCCAAAGTTTGGCTTTATCAATGCTTATGCTTCTTACTTAGGAATGACCTTAAAAACCTTTCTTAGGCCTTTTGAAATACATGCTTATGAGAAAACCTCGGATCATGCAAAGGTGCGTGTTTGTGCTTGACAAATCGTGACAATCATAATGACATATAATGATTAAAAGAGCATGAGATAGCATTTAGAACATTTCTTGAACTAGGCAAGCTTAAAAGTAAGCATATAGAATATTTCACTTAGCAGTTGTTAATTGGGAAAAAACTCCCTAAATCATACTTTCATAATCCTAGTTTAGCCCTCGTTCATGCATTTCATCAAACACGTAGTATTCAACATTTCTTAGGTCTTTAATTCGTGATTTCACCTATAACATTTCATCAACATCATGTGTGTATTCATTATTGGTACAATGCCCATCCATCCTTTTCACCACACAACATCATCACATCCTACTTGGCATCCATTCGCCTTAACCTCCATACATTCACCACATATCCATACAATTCCATTTATCTTATTTTCATACAATGAGTTTCATGAAAAGAGCTTAAGAACTTGAATCCATATACATTTTTAATAGAAACATAAGTTAATACTAGGTTAGCTATAAGAGTGTACTAACCTTGAAGACTTGAAGGAGATCTTGAGGGAAATGGGATCCAAGCTTCAATGAAGAAGGATCTTGGCTTGAAAGAAGAGATCCAAGCTCCAATGGGTACTCCAACAACTCTTGTACCAAAACCTAGCTTCTTCCCTCTCTTCATTCTCTAACATTTCCAAAATATATGCTTGAGAGTTTATGAAACCCCAAACCCCACGAATTGTGGCTTAAATAGAAAAAGGGGGAAGGGGGGTCAAAAGACCTATTTACCCTTAATGAAAATCTGCAAAAACGTGAAAAACCGAGCGATCGGTGCTTATGACTGAGCGATCGATGGCTTACCGAGCGATCAGTTGAAAACACCATCTCTGAAATTTTTTCCCATACAAATTTTTGGACTAGTCGATAGATACCGATTGCTTGGTTTTGGACCGAGCGTTCGCTACTATGGACTGAGCGATCGGTGCTCTGAAAATTTTGACACTGAGTCCATTTTTCACTCAATTCCACTACTTGGACTTATCTCACTTCTATTCTCACCCTTTTTCCTTTTTTTTCTTTTGTTTTTCACCCTTATAGGCATAAGGAAAAACCTTACACCTTTTCCATCATAAAATGAACACCTATTATCTTCTTAATACTTATATATTATGAAATAACATATACATGATTTCAATATTTTCTTTTATTGAATTTTGAACATTACAAAGGCTTCATGCCTTGACATGCATCCCAAGACACGTACAAAAGTTCCAAGGTTCTACACCTTGACCTCTAGACTAATCCACTATATTATTACTTATGACCTAGTCCCTAAAGTAGGTGGTAGGGAATATTTGACTTATTTTGATTTCTTTTTGATGTGGTGTATTCTCACTTCCACAACCATTGACCTCTCTTATATCATTGTCCACTATATGGATGATGCTCAAGACTTTACCAAAATTTTCAAACACTTTAAAATCTCTCTTTCCTCTTATATAGGCCTAGTAAATGCTGATGAATCCACCATCTATAGCAAGGCTACCATCCAAAGGATGGGCTATATGTGGCATGATACTTTGAAGGACTGGATTCCTAAGCCTTCTTTCATCCAGCCCTCCAATCAGCCATCTTCAGATCCTCCTTCCATCCCTACTCCAGCTTCTGATTCCATTCTCATCTCTACTCCTGCTTCTGACTCCATTCCTCCTTCCTTAGTAGCAACACCAGAGGGAGAGGCAGCACTAGAGGCTGAGGCAGCCCCAAAGATAGAGCCTGAATGGCCTGAGATTATGACAAATGTTGAGATTCCTGAGTCTTCTCATCAGAGATAGGACTCACCTCATTTTGAGGATTTAGGACCACATTTTGAGCCACCTAGCAGATGTAGAGCCCCGGAACTTTTTTCCATGTGTTGGAACTTGTGCCAAGGTTTTATGCCTTGGTAATCTCCAATTTCCATGAAATGAGAAGTTTTAAAGAACTTAAGTGTTAAGAAGTAGGATTCCTAAGTCGGATATGTTAGAAATCCGGTTTGTTGAACTCCATTGCGGATCAGTCAACTTTGAGGACAATTTATTCCATAAATAAAGCTAAAATTGGAAATTCTAAAATGCTAGGAATGTTCCCATTCGAAAGACGAATCCAACGCAAGTTGAATCGTCAAAATCCGACAAACAAGTCAAAAGTTATGACCAAAATACCGAAGTAGGAAAAATGAGAAAAATCAACAAAATAGGCAAAACATAGACCGACTGGTCGACCGCTCCCAGGTTCACTCGACCGGTAGCCTACCGCTCGACCGCTAAGATGACCGATCGACCGCTTGCCTACCGGTCGACCACTTTAACCACCGGTTGACCGCTCGCCTACCGGTCGACCACTTTAACGACCGCTCGCCTACCGGTTGACCACTTTAACGACCGCTATCGCACTAATTTTGTATGAGGATATTTTCCAGAGAGGATCTTTTGGACCGATTAACCGCTCCCCATGACCGGTCGACCGCTCCTCTACGAATTTGCTTGGTTTGTTCTTTTTAAGCAGATCATTAAGGGTATGATGGTCTTTGACCATCCCCTTTCCTATATAAACCTAAGTTCGTGGGTTGAGGGTTTCATAAACCCTCAAACTTGCATTTTGAGAGAGAGTGAGAAGAGGAGAAGGTTTCCTAACCTAGGGTTTTAAACTTGAGAAGGAAATCAAGAGTTTGACTACCCAAACTCATCCATTTGGCTTGGATTCTTCAATCTACGGTTCAAGCACTTGAGGAGCACATTCTCCAAGCTAGGGTAGCGACTTCATGCACGTGTTGGAGGGTTTTCCTCGCTTCTTCAAGGTCAGTACCTTATGCTAGCCTCCTAGTTCATACCCTCTTTCTTCCCTTATTCTTTATTGTTTGCCTAATGTATGAACCTAATGGGATGTGAATGGATTGGGGTGTGAGGATGGATGTTGGGAGAAGGATGCCACGTGTATGTGATGATTGAAATGGGAAGGGTATTGTACCAATAATAAACACACATGTATGTTGTGAATATAAACCCACCTAGAAAAGCAATGTGTAGGCCCTAACAAATAATGTACATACCACATGTTTGATGAAATGCCAAGGTGAAGAAAATGAGTTGTAAATCAAGAAATGCATGCTTAAAAGCTTGTGGAATTGCTAGGGTTTATGATAGTGTGATAAATTGCTTTCTCTAAATGGCATGATTATTTACTTGTTCAAATTGTGATATTCTACGTATTGTTGAAATCCCAAATGTCATATTTAATTTCAAGTGAAAGCATGTACACGATTTCACAAGCACGGCATGCATGACATGGTTTACCGAAGTTTTCAAGAATGAGGATGTTAGAGGTGGGCATATCTTACGATATGTTTTACCTCGCTTTTGACAAGAGGACAAGAACAAGCATCGCATAGGAGGGAGTTTACACTAGTATTAAGAAGTGGCTACAGAAGCTAAGGAAGAAGTAAGATCCGGAGCCATAGTTGTATTGATTTTTTTTGCTCTGTTATGTTTTTTTTTATAATGCCAAGGGGGAGAAGAAATGTAATGTAATGAATGACAAATCTTATAAAATTCTCTTTGTGGAACTTCTCTTGGTTCAAAATTTTATCTTGTTAAGTATTATCATTGAACTTCTCTTGATTCTTAATTGTCTCTAAATGATTGTACTTAACATATTCTTATGATATAAATGAAATCTTTTTTTAGATATTCTTGAATGAATGTTGGTTATTGAAATTATTCCATATGTCGCGCCCAAAATACCCCCTAGGAGTTAAGGGATACTTTAGAGGTGACTATTCGTACCTGTCAAACCCTCCTGTAGTGAACATGGTGAACATATACAATAGGGATACTAATCAGAGTGTGGAAGCTTTTATCAGTGCAGAAACATAACCCAACTTTTTCCTTTCTACTCATAATCTGCATTCCAAGTTAAGTACAAACCATATCAAGAAAAGGTGGACATGCCCACCAATCAAAATACAAGATCATAAAAATGTGTCTCTCTTAGTACTTGTCTGGGTATGGCCAACTATCTGGGTCTCTGGCCTCCACCCGAGGCTCTACCATGGGCTCTATGTAAGGTTCCTCCTCACCATAATCCTCCTCGATCCAAGGATTAGAAGTGCAAATGTTGAACTGTATACCGGCCGACATCAATATGTACGGCTAAGTATGGAATACTCAGCGAGTACAAGCTACTAGCTAACAATAATAATAACAAACTTACAATAGAATTAAATCAGTACAATTCTTAATTAAAGCAGTAATATAATCGTGACTTACATGGAACAATGCTAAAACTCTGATAAAACACATACTTAAAAATTATAACTAGTTCTTGAAATAGCTTTCGTGTTTTTCAAAACTTCCTTGTCGTGATTTAAAACTTGTTCTTGTCTTGTTCTTATATCATGGGAATCACACATGTCTTGTATTGTTCTTGTTTAGATTCACTTTTCTTGCTTGTTCTTGTCATGTTCGTGACTTGTTCTTGACTTGACTTGCTTATGTACTTGTGAGCCAGAGGTTAGTGCCCTTAAAACGACTTGTGAGCCGGGAACGTAAGTTCCCTTCAGCGAAATATATATATATAGAAAAGGGTACACCAACCTCCTTGTCTTGTTTCTTGTGAGCCAGGTATGACTTATCTTGCGATATGCCTTGCCCTTGACCGGCCCGATGTCCGACTTTATCAACTTGCTTGTTTTCATTGTGAGCCAAGTATGGCATATCCTAGGGATATGCCCTACCCTTGACCGGCCTGATGTCTGGCTTTATCATTCATTTTGTGAATCACATTTCTTGTTCTTATTGTTTTCTTAGATACATATACTTGAAAACCCGATTCATGCATACATGCGTGTTTGTGGGTGTGATTCGTGAACATAATAATGGCATGGAAAGATTGTAGAACCCCGAATCTGCATTTTACTAGGTAGCGAATAGTATATGAATAGTGCTCAAGTGTGGTTTTGTACACCAATGGGCCTTATGTTAATATACGTGTTTGGATTTATGGCGTGCATGTTTTAATAGGTCTACATATCCTTAAGGAGTGTGTTTTAAGCATTAAAGGTGTTAGAAATGGGATTGGAGAAGAGTCAAGTATTGAAAACAAGGTTTTACAGCAAAACAGGGGACCATCGATCGCTTAGTGATAACCTCCGATCGACCGGTCTTATACCGATCGCTCGGAAGCTATCGACTGATTAACTTATTTGTATGGGGAAAAATTCCAGAGAGGGTGTTTTCAACCGATTGATCGGTTGAAACCACCGATCGCTCGGTCAGCCACCGATCGCTCAGTCTGTACCACCGATCGATCGGTCATTCGCAGATTTTCTTCATTAAGGGTGTTTAAGACTTTAGCCACTACCCTTTGCCTATATAAGGGCCGGGTTCATGCCTTAGGGTTTTAGAAACCCTTTGTGCACTATTTTGAGAGGAAGAAGAAGGAGAGAAGCAAGGTTGTTGCTCAAGCTTGAAGGAGAGATCAAGTTCTTCCCTCCCTTGGTGTTTTTCAACCAAGAACTCAAGGTTCTCACTTATTCCAAGCTTTTAGAATCAAAATCACTGATTTCACCAAGGTAGATACACTCTACTACTAATCTTGTAACACTACTACTTACCACATGTTGTTCTTCTTGTTCTATACTATATATCTCTTGTTTGCTATAGTGTGAATGGCTATATTTTATATACTTGGATGTAAGCTATCACTATTATGCATTCTATGTGTTTGTGTAAATGCCTCTAAGGGTTTTTGGGTGTTTAGACATGATATTACTCTCATATGTTCATATGCTCGCATGTCTCGCATGAACCGATGTTTTACATGGATTTCCTCAATGCTACAAAAAGAGTTTTCGAACAAATGACTTATATGAATGATTCTAAGCAACTCCATGATTTGTCTAAGATCGGTTCACAAGCTCAAAAGGATCATACAAAACTCACAAGAACTCTATGATAAGCTCTAAATCGGTTCACAAGCTCTAAGGATCATGAATACAAATGCTCTAAGATCTCTATGTTTTGCTCTATGGATATGCTCTACGGTATTGCTCTATGTCTCTACGGATCATAAACGACTCTAAGAAACTGCATGAACTCACAAGAATTCACAAGGCTATGATTATCGCTTGACTCACACGGTTTTGGTTTCAGATTTCATCATATATGCTATTCACGGTTTCTACGCTTTGATATGCTTTGAGGGTTTCATTCTCCATGACTCACATGCTCTATGTTATTATTGCTTTATTGTTAGTAGCTTGTATACACTGAGTATTCCACGCTCAACCGATATTTGTTATCATCGGCAGGTGCTCGGATTCCATTTGACTTATGTGGTACAAAGCCTTGGGTAGAGGAAGAGTACTTCGACCTGGAGTCTTCCATGGATCACTACCAGGACGATGGTTCGTTAAATAGGTGTCGTGACTTCGATTTCTGTTGATCGCCTTAAAAAGGTACATGATATTTTGTTAAGTGAGAGTGGGACTTGTCCACTCCACATTTTGGATACATAAAATTGTATTTTGTTGGTTCATACTTGGACCAAGTAATAGGAGTATTAGTTATGTTTTTGGCTTCCGCTATGTTAGTTATATTTTGCTTCCGCTATTCATTGTAAATCTTTTCCGCTATGTATGTTGTGCACTCTGACAGGTTTCCATGCATGCCTTATGCATCATATTGGAAGTATGATACGGTGGTCACGATTCAAAGTATCCCTAACTCCTAGGTGGTATTTTGGGTCGCGACAAAGATTGAGGATAACATATAGCATTTGAACAATTATAGGCACATGAGAAATTTAGGAGATTCATGAGCACATCATCATATTCACAAATTCTTGGGGAAATATCCCTATCTCATATCTCGTAGATTTGGTTTCACATTTCACACATGCAATAAATCAAACACCTTGCATGCAACATTTTCTTCACTCTCATTCATATGTTCTTAGCCTTAGGTTTTCATCTCATTCATGCATTTTATCAAACACATAGTGTTTAAGGTTCTTGTAAGCATTTATTTCATATTTTATCATTCCAACATTTCATCAAACACATAGGTGCATTCATTATGAGTACAATGCCCTTCCACCATTTCCATCACACAACATTCATCATCCCCCATGGCATCATTTCTTACTTAGTTCATTTTATGCAATTATGGAAACTTGGTTCATTTCATAATTTGTAAAGGCAAAAACCAAAGCATAACCACTTCACAAGGGAAAATCTAAGTTATTTCTAAGTTGACTAGTATGGGTGTACTAACCTTAAAGATCAAAGCTTGATCTTGAAGAAATCCCTTGATTTGGGAATCCCACTTGGTGTAGAAGATCCACTTGAACAAATGCTCCAAGCTTGAAGTGGGGAAAGATCCACAACTTGAAGAATGGAGGAACTCTTGCTTGAGTGAGGATGATCCAAGCTTGATCTTGGGTTCTTCTTCCTCCAATCCAACTCCCTTGAAGGAATCTCCAAATCTCCTTCCTCTTCCTCTCTCAATCTCCTCTTAGTCTCTCTAGGTTTAGGGTAAGCCAAAAGCCCCAATTGGAAGCCCTATTTATAGGTAAAGGGTGAAAACCCTCAAAATCACGCTAAAAAAAGTTGGATTCGCGCGTCTACGATCATTCATAGGTTTTCCAGTGGGTTTACAGAATTTTTGGGGCCTTATGATCGATCTTAGAAACTCTACGATCATTTGTAGCGTTGTTATGATCGTTTGTGGGTCGTTTACGAATGATCGTACCTAGGACAGAAAGTTTCCAGGTTTTTTGCACTTTCGTATTTTGGCCATAACTTTTGACTCGCTTGTCATATTTTAATGATTCAACTTGTGTTAGATTATTCTTTTGAAGAGGAACAACTTTGGTGTTTTGTAAAAATTCAAATGCTTCTTTATTCATGGACTAAAATACCCCTAAAGCTGACCGGTCTCCAAATGGACTTCAACAGTCCAGATTTGCAGCAGACCCGGTTTCAGAAATCGGACGTTTGACTTAACCCCGACTCAAAATACAGAAAAGTGATTAACATAAACCTCAAAGAGGGTTTAAATACCTTTCCAAAGATTCAAGAATCACTCGATTCCGATAAGGGGTGAGAAAACTATGCCTCTCTAAAGTGAAGGGTATGCAAAGACCTTTTTCTTCTTTTCAACTTTGATCATATTTTGATCACTTAAAGTGTTTCACACTCTTGTTTTAACATCCTTAAGCTATTCATAAAGGTCCTTAGGACCCTAACACAAGTTCTAACACATCCATGGAACAAAACCCCCATGGGGAGCCAACCTCAAAGCTTTATTCAAAATATATACTGAGGGGGAGCTCAATCTCATTTCATTACATTACTATGTAGTTGTTACGCAATTTTAAATTATTCCTTATAGTAATAATTCCGTAGAATAGTACTAGTAAGGGTATCGAACCTCTAAGGATTGTGCTGGTTTTGTTGCCTTTTATCTAGATTAATTCTAAACTAATGATTTAGAGAATTGATTTTTACTTGATTAAACTAAAATAATTAATTAAACTAATTAATATTTTAAATTTAATTATCAACTACTGGGTTTTTAAATCCTTTTGAGAGAAGATCTATGGTGTTTGAATCCACCACTACCCTTATAACTAATCTTATTCTGAATTTATTCAAACCTCTTAATTTGCAAACATTACAGTTAGAGTGATAGCATGTCCCCTCTCAACTGATCTAGAAAGGTACAAGGGATCAAACCCTAAGCATATCATATCTTCGGTTAGCACGAATGATACACACTAATCTACGGTTGTGTAATCAATGGTTTTCCCTTAGCATAAGATATCTGAGGACTTAGTCTCTTGTTATGTTAAAACCATTGCATAAAACCTATGTTGAAATTCTAATGAAAATTAACATGAGTGATTTTAATTCCAATTTCCTAACACCTAAGACAAGGATATAAATTCCATTGAAATCAAATTTAAATCCAATAAATCCGGTTGTTAAAGCAACCATCTCATTATGCAATCAATGTCATACAAATAAGAAATCTAAATAAAAACAAAATAAAAGACACAGTTACTTCACTAGGGTTTCATCGAAAACCTAGAATGGAAAGTTAGTTCATCGAGAGGGAAGAGCACATCATCTTCATGGACAAAAATGATGGACTCATCTTCATGGCTTCCTTGATCTCCAGAGCTCACTCTCTTCTTTTGATCCAAAATTCTCTGATTCCCTTTAAGGCCAAAGAGTCTTCTATTTATATAGAGAAAGAGAATTTTCAGATTAGGGTTCTTGGAAACCCATTAGGACTCAAATTCTTCAATTCTGGTTGTTGTTCACTGGCAAAAATGCCGATATGTGATCGATCGCACAACACCTGCGATCGATCACATACAGAGGAAAATATACAGTAACTCTCTGCCATATTTGCGATCCATCGCAGCCCTGAGCATCTATCACAGCCAAACCTACGATCGATCGCAGACCAGCTACGATCTATTGCAAACCAGCTATGATCTATCGTAGGTCACTGAAAAATTCCAGAATTTTCTTTTTTTTATTTTCCCAAATGGTTAAACCTTGTTTGAGCATTTTGGAAATCTTTAAATCTTTGTTTTTAACTTTCTTTTTCTTTCATGAACCTGAAATCATTGAAGACAACCAAATATCATAACATAGTTTACAAAGAATACTCTAATGGATTAACAAGTGCAGTTTAAGGTGCTTATATGTGTAACATTTAGCACCGATCACAACCCCAAACTTACACATTGCTAGTTCTCGAGCAATGCTAAATAAAAACTAAACTAAATTAAACTAAACTAAACTATATATACATGTCCTTTCATGGGATCCCTGGTTGCATTTTGCATATGCAACAAGCCTTTTAAACCCCTAGTTGGCCTTAGAGGACGAGTGAAGTCTCGTGAAGGTTTACAGTAATGATACCCACAAACATCTTGAAATTTATCCAGATCAATGATCTCTAAGACCTAGAGGGGGGGTGAATAGGTCTATCTAATAATTTCTAACCAATTTTAATTTTTCAATTAATATGTTTAGAAATCAATGATTAATTCAATCAGACAATCCACACAAATCAAACACAGAAGATTTTTACGTGGAAAACCCTAACGGGAAAAAACCACGGGACCTTGTCCAGTAATAAACTTCACTATAAAAAGATATCAAGTACAAGACAAGACCTTACCAAAACAGAAACGACGTTCCTAGGTATAGACTCTTACTCTTGATTTCCACGAACCAGTAGGTTCGATCTCCGCCTTAGCAGCTTCGGTTCCACACCGACCAAATCTTTTCAAGCGACTTCAAATCCACGATCACACACGATCGATCTCCTTCCACGAAGGCTCCGGATCAAACACCGGACACACACAAGGTGTAGGGTTGTGAATCAATTTAGTAAATTTTCAAACCCTAGAGGGATCTCATACAGATCTGAGATCACACAATGCAAGATCAAAGATTTAGATCTATACTTGCATTCTCTAGGATCTTAGAAAGAGGAGGGATCAACAAAGATCTAATAAAAGCAATAAGAAAAACCCTAGAAGAGTTTCTCAGACCTCTACTCTTTCAAAAATATCAAAGACACGAATTAGGTCTCTCAAAAGTTGTTTATATAGGGTTAAAAAAAGAATCCAGAAAAAGAAAAATTCTTTTTACGGGGACCGATCGATCGGTGCTCACTACCGATCGCTCGGTCCAAAACGGATCGATCGGTTCTAATGACCGATCGCTCGGTTCTAAATCACCTCTCTGGAAAATTTCCCCATACAAATATTTGGTCCAGTCGATAGCCACAGATCGCTCGGTAGGCCACCGATCGATCGGTCTCAATACCGAGCGATCGATTGAGACAGAATTTTTGCCAAAATCATTTTCATTTTATTTTTATTTGATTCAACTAAGATCAAATAATTTTGGTAGGCTTAAAACTATCCTCCTAGGTATTTTTAGGGTTATTCTAAGTCAAATCCAACCTAGGTAGGGTCTCTAAGTCCATTACCTGTCTAGATCAGGAGTAGAAGCTTTTTCCTTCACTTTCTTCAATCTTCTTTAAGCTTTAGCTCTTCTCTTCTGACAAGTTAAACATGACTCGACGACTCGACTCAACTGACCTATCTAATGATCACGGAATTTGCCAACACCTATTTAGGGATTTACAATCTCCCCCTTTGGCAATTCCGGGACAAAACAAGACTAATTCATATACGAGGTTCAAATTTTCCCAATTGATTCAAAAATGGAAAATTGACCTTTACATGACTCAAAAATAATTACATGACTTTTGACATGTTAACTTGTCATGATTTACCAATCTTAGAACCTGTTTGCCTGCACATGCTAAATCAAAAACCTGTGAAGCATGGGAAATAAAATATAGGATAATTCACAATTCCACAATCCATAACAGGTTAGCATTTCCATAATACTATCAACACATTACATGAACTATTACCAATCTCCCCCTTTTTGGCTCGAAATGCCAAAGGTGGAGTAGAAAAGTAATGCATAAACCATTGAAATGAGATGAGATAGTAAAATATGAGCTTAAACCATTCAAATGTATATATCCATAACAAGTCAATAATATCCAGAAATACAACCAAGACAAAATACATCAAAATGTCAAATAAAAACTGGCACCCGACGAAGATAAACTTTCATCACGAACTATTACTCCTGCTCATCATCAGAAGTGAGCTGTGACTCATAGTAAGCGCGAAAATCTCGAACATCTCGCTGTACTCCTAGCACGGCTGCATCGAGAGATCCAAGTCTACCACGAACCTCTGTAGTAAACTCCTCGTATGATGAAATATGAGTCCGGAGATCCATCTGCATCTCTCTCATCATCCTCCCAAGATCATCCATAGTGGTCGGTGGAGGACGAGATGACCCAACACCAACTTCTTCTCCCTCCTCTGTATCTCGAACTGAGGCATGTGAAAAACTCTGAGATAGGGTCTTTTTATTGATTGGACCCTTAGGTACTCGAGTAGGAGCACCAGGAGGTGCAAATACCCCTTGTAAACCAAGAAGTTTAGTGATAAGAGATCCAAAGGGAAGGGCTCCAACTACAGTGTCAGATCGATGAGCTTGGATCATCAAATCGATAAAATGTGCTCCAAGATCAATATCATCCCCACGAAGAAGACTGAATAGAAAACGAGCTCTTTCTTCCCTAAGGTCTGCAGTATGAACCTTTGGGTGGATATTGGCACTCATGACTAGGTTTACAAGTCTTGCATCCCTAGTGAGTTTAGACACTTCAATGAGAGAACCAACCCAAAATGAAGGAGTGCCACTTAGAAAGGTAACAACTTGTTCCATGGTTTCTTTATCCTCATCAGTCTTATATCTATAAGGATAATAAGCATTTGGAACTCGAGGACAACCAAGAATAGCAGCAATTAAATCAGGATTTATTACCACAGATTTTTCTAAAGCTTTAGTTTTGAAAGACCAAGTTTTCAAGTTGATATCAGAAAAATTGGAATAAAATTCCTGAACCAACTGAATAGGAGCTGGACATGATAGATGGAGAATACCTTCCCATTTACGATCGGTAATGAGTTTAGGAAGATAATAATCATCAAAGTCTGAAATTTGAATTCCACGCTCAACCATGATAGCCTTCTTGCTAAAATATTCACGGTAAAGTTGAGCAGCCGAAGGATTAATGAAAGAAGATGATAGACTGGCATGGGAAGATGAGGCTTTACCCTTGTTTTTACCAGTTTTATCAGCCAAAGCCTTTTGGCGATTCTCAGCAGTAGAATCAATGATTCTACGAATTGGTCTGTCCCCAATGGAAATACCATGCCCTATTGGAGTGAAAGTAGATGGCTCTAGGTTTTCCTCATCTTGAGGAGGATCCTCTTGGTTGTTGAGGACCAACCTCCGACGTTTGGGAACGCCAGACATGAGATAGGCAAGAAGGATTAACGACAAAACGAAAGCCATGGAAGAAAATGCAAGAAAACAATGCCCTAGACGAGAAAATCAATCTAAATCGAAGAAAATCCACAAATCTTACCTTTTAGATGCTTGGGAAACCTTTAGAATAGAAAGGAATGACCGTATGAAGGATTTGTAGGAGAAGGAACCGAGGGATCGCTCTGGAGGTCGGAGAACAAGTGAACAAAAAAAATAGAAATGAGGGTTTTATAACACTGTTCACGAAAGACCGATCGATCGGTCTTTAGCACCGAGCGATCGGTGGTCTGAAAATTTTTTAAAAATTTTACAATTAAAACCTTTTCTCCCCCTCAACCAATGGAACATTGAAAATTCATTTTCACCTCAAAATGACCAACTGACCAAAAAATATGCAACATGTGATTTCATAAAAATCATAAATAATAATCACCCAAGAATTGATATATCAAGTATAGACATAAACAAGGATTATGTAAACATTAATTGATTTTCACCGGTGATTAAATATGGTATTTGCATCAAATTCACAATCAGAGTCAAGATACAATTAGAAGTAATGTGAGTATGAAATCAAAATTCATTACTGGACTCTTTGAATTGGTTTCTTTTCTTAATCTTGATTTTGACATTATATGTCAAATGGGACTCTAAAATTTTCAAAAACTAGATTTAAAACCAATAATCATCCATATTTATCTGATGAGCAATTTTTACCCCAAATTTGACTAACAAATTTATTTCATTTCTTTTTCAGTCAAATTGTACTCATTCTGAAAATTTTTTTTGGAGTACACATATATAGTTTTTAGTACACTGGTGACTTTCACTCAAGTGAGAAGGTAGCTCTTTCTAATGACAGTAGGGGCTTTCACACTAGCAATCCATATAGATACCTACTGTTTGTCTAGGTAGCCATTACTCACTGTTTGCATTCACTAGTAGCTATCACACAAACTCACAGGTAGTCCTTTCCATGTCAATAATTTTTATATCTAGGGGGCTCACCTTATGGAATTTTTTATGACATTGGTTATTCTAGATTTGATTAATCTAGGGAACCATATGGTATAATATCAGAACCTTTAAATAGGAACTAAAACCATTTAAAGAATCAGTCAGAGTGCATGTGCAAATTAGAACATCATTGTATGCTCAACTCTAACTGAGGTTAATTAGCATGACCAAATTCAATCACAAGATCGAACCAACAATTGATCTATCCTATATTATTCAATCCTATGAAATATTTATCCTTGGATTATATGGTTAAATATGATTTCAAGGAAATAACATTAAGCAAAAAGATAGGAAAAATAAGGTCATACAAACACATTATTTTTTGCAATATTTTTCAATTTTTGAATGTTTTTGGATTTTTATTACATAAAAAAATATAGCTCTATGACATAAATAGAACATGAAGAACACATAGGCTATGAAACAAGTACACCATTACTCAACTCCACACAAACCGATGGATTTCCTAAGGAGTTCAAACCTAAGGGAATCTAAAGGTTTTGTGAGAATGTCCGCATATTGATTCTCTGTTTGGACATACTCAATAGACACAACTTTTTGCTCAACAAGATCACGGATGAAGTGATGCCTAATGTCTATATGCTTTGTGCGAGAGTGTTGTACAGGATTTTTGGAGATATTGATTGCACTTGTGTTATCACAATACACAATCATAGTGCTTTGATCAATCCCATAATCCTTCAACATCTGTTTCATCCACAGAAGTTGGGTGCAACAACTACCAGCTGCTATATACTCAGCCTCGGCTGTAGACAAGGAAATGGAATTCTGCTTTTTGCTAAGCCAAGCAACTAAGCAGTTTCCAATATAGAAACACCCGCCGGAGGTGCTCTTCCTATCATCAGTATTTCCAGCCCAATCAGCATCGGAATACCCCACGACAATGACATTGGTATCGAAAGAATACCAGAGGCCTAAGGACATAGTTCCACTCACATAGCGAATGATATGCTTGACAGCAACTAAGTGAGACTCTTTGGGATTTGCTTGATAACGGGCACATGCTCCAACACTAAAGGCTATGTCGGGTCTAGTAGCAGTTAGGTAGAGCAAACTACCAATCATGCTTCTATAATTAGTCTGATCGACATCCTTCCCTGAAGTATCTTTACTAAGCTTTATAGTAGTACTCATAGGAGTCCTAGCATGCTTAGCAGAACTCATTCCAAATTTCTTCACTAGATTTTTTGCATATTTGATTTGAGATACTGAGATCCCAGAATCCAATTGCTTGATCTGAAGACCAAGGAAGAAACTTAGCTCACCAACCATGCTCATTTCAAATTCATTTTTCATTTGTTCAGCAAATGAATGAGCATGTAAGTCTAATGTGGAACCAAATACTATGTCATCAACATATATCTGGGCGATGACAATATCACCTTTTACATTCTTTATGAAAAGGGTTCTGTCTACTCCCCCTCTCGAAAATCCGTTTTCCAAGAGATAAGTAGTCAGCCTCTCATACCAAGCTCTTGGAGCTTGCTTTAAACCATAGAGGGCCCTTTTTAGCCGATATACTTGATCAAGGTGATGTGGATCTTCAAACCCTTTTGGTTGTTCCACATAGACTTCCTCATGTAGAATGCCATTCAGAAAGGCACTCTTAACATCCATTTGAAAAAGTTTGAATTTCATATGGCAAGCCACAGCTAGAAGAATTCTTATTGATTCTAGCCTGGCTACAGGAGCAAAAGTTTCATCGAAGTCAATACCTTCAATTTGGGTGTATCCTTGTGCAACTAACCTAGCCTTATTTCTTATGATAGTACCTTTTTCATCAGATTTGTTCTTGAAAATCCATTTGGTACCTATCACATTTGTATTATTAGGCCTAGGTACTAAATACCAAACATCATTCCTAGTAAACTGAAGTAACTCTTCTTGTATTGCATTTATCCAATTATCATCTGCAAGAGCTTCAGTTACATTCTTGGGTTCAAAAGATGAAGTATAGCAAATGTAGCTAACTTCATTTTCAACATCACCAATTATATCAGTGGAGGTGTGAGGACTCATGACCCTAGGATGTGTAGGTTTTGATGGAGATGTTTGCTTATCAATAGGTGGAGTTGAAATAATTTCAACATTTTCATTTTCAGCACTTTCATCATCCTC